>PVHT020000178.1:6644083-6688194 GCA_004024745.2 Catagonus wagneri
TATAAAGTCCAGTTTGAGTTTAGAATTCCCCAACACCTTGGAATTCCATTTACACAAGAATGCACCACTACACAACCCCTCCCCAAACTGCGTACTACTTCCTTTCCAGCTCTGCTCTCTCCTACATCCTGAGGGGTCTCCCAATCACGTGTGAACACCCAGCCGGCATGTCCATGTTCTAGCCATTCTGCTCACAAACAGCAGACCTCTGGCCATAACTCCAGCTCCAGAATCGTGAGAAAATAAATTTCTTTGTCTAAGCCATTAGTTCGTGATATTTTGTTATAGCAACCCCAGAAATCTAATACACCCCGGGTGTAAAATTATTTTTATAAATTGTTGGATTTGATTTGCTAGTATTTTGTTGAGAGTTTCTGTGTGTAAGTTTATAAGAATCACTGACCTGAAGTTTTCTTCTTATCTTTTTCTTCCTTTCTGTCTTCTTCTGTACTTTCATCTGGTTTTGGTGTCAAGGTGATACCGGCTTCATAAAATAGTTGTAAAGTATTCCCTCTTCTTTTCTAAAAGAAAGCATGACATTTTTCTTTAAATTTTCATAGAATTTTCCAGTGAAATCAACTACACATGACAATTCCTTTGCAGTAGTTTAACTGCATTAATGGTTATGAGGCTATTCAAAATTTCTATTTCATCTTGGTTGAGTTTTAATCGATTGTGTTTTGTCATGTTTTGTTTTATTTACAATCGTCAAATTTAAGGGTGTAAATTTGCTCATAACATATCCTTATCTTCTTAAAGGCTGTAGTGACAGCCTCTGTTTCATTTCCATCAGTGATTTGTATCTTCTCTCTCTTTAACTTTGTCAGTCTTACTAAAGGTTGTTATTGATTTTGAAGGGGGAATCTTTTTGTTTCATTGATGTTCTCTATTGTTTTCCTGGTTTTCAATTTCATTGATGTCCGGTATTATCTTTTTTTTTTTTTAATTATCTTTCTGACTTTAGGTTACTCTTTTCCTTCTAGTTTATGGGGGTAGCAAATTTATTTATTGATTTTAGACATTTATTCTTCTCTAATATTAGGACTTAGTGCTCTCAATTTCCTTTTCAGCACTACTTTCACAAAATTTGACATGAAATTTGATGCATTCACAAAATTTGATCTGTTGTATTTTTATTTTCATTCAATTTAGTGCACTTTTTAAATGTCTCTAGAAACTCCCCCAGTAACACATTGATCATTTAAAAGTGTGTTGTTTGAAGTCCAAGTGCTTTGAAATTTTTCTGTTTTATTTCTCTTACTGATTTCTATTTCAAGTGCTTTGAAAATTTTCTGTTTTATTTCTCTGATTGATTTCTAGTTCAGCTACTGTGGCCTATGACATGGGTATGATAACAGGGACCTGAGTTCTAGTCTTGGCTTTGTCATTTGTTTTGCACTTATAAATAGGTCATTAAATTTCTCTGGTGCCTACATCCTCTTCAGTTGTGCGGGAATAACTAGCTAGAGATAAAAAAGTACAGATATGTATATAAGATAATACAGTGAGTCAGAGATTTAGAAATAGAGAGATCTCCAGAAAGTGGACCTACCCCAGGAAAGCCCTAGGGAGGTGGCCTGAAGACTGGAATCAAAGAGATATGGACTGTGTGCTGAAAAGCTAGACTCAGCATTGAAAATCGACCAATTTTCCTGCAATATATTCAAGAATTCATCCTAGAATTTATCAAGAGACCACCAAGAGATTTTTTTTTTGGAAATTAACAAGCTGTTTCTCACATTTATATAGGAAAGACCACATGTAAGAAGAACCAATAAATTGTAAAGGTTTAAAAAATAAAACAGGGGAGGTCCCTCTGTTGTGGCTCAGCAGAAACTAATCCGACTAGGAACCATGAGGTTGTGGGTTCAATCCCTGGCCTGGCTCAGTGGGTTAAGGATCCAGTGTTACTGTGGGCTGTGGTGCAGGTCGCAGATGCGGCTTGGATCCCGTGGTTGCGGCTGCGGCGTAGGCTGGCAGCTATAGCTCTGATTAGACCCCTAGCCTGGGAACCTCCACACGGCACGGGTGCAGCCCTAAAACGACAAAAGACAAAAAATAAATAAATACATAAATAAACAAATGAATAAATAAAATAAAAGGGGAAGAGGAGGGTTGGTCTAAAACAGGTTCATTTTAGAGCCCTCTGTGCCCTCTTTCTTCACTTCTATTTTCATTTTCTCTTCCTTTCTTCTTCCCATTGTCTATTACTTTTCCTTTGATCTTCCCCTTTGCTTGGAAAAACTTATTACAAACCAACTTTGTCAGACAACTTTTGTAAATGGTGCCCAACATTTATCACATTTGTGTTCAATATTTTTCTTACATATAAAGACCTGACAGCCTGCTCTTCTATGATAGATGTACTTATTTCTTCTAAACTATCACTAACCAAGCATATCATTTTTATACAGTGAGTGTATATTCAATTTTCTACAGTTTTGACTACTAAACAGGCTTACTGGTGAGCAAATGACAAATATATTGCAGTATTAGCGAGGGCTGGCTTAAACCCCCGTAAGACTATGGAGTCAGCATTCATTCCCATTTTTCATAGCTGAGAAGATGATGAGGACCAAAGGTGCAGCTTGCTAGTGGGGGTGCCTCTCTGTGTGCCCAGCACAGGCGCCTGGCCAGGCAGCCTCCCTTCCCCACATGCTGGTCAGCTTCAGGTCCCGGGCTGAAGTCTGGAGCAGTACATTTCCTCACTCTAAGTCTATACTTTGCAAAAGTGTTCTAAAGCCTTTACACATCTACTAAAAACCTTCAGAATTCCAGGGACTAAGTGGCCATGATGTACCTGTTCAGTTGCCAGAGTTGTGAGGAGTGTGAGGCCCTCTGCAAGGAGCACTTATTGAATCCTGGTGTCGAGAGGCAGGTATGTTTTCCATCTTTTCTCCTTCCCCCTTCCTTCTCTCATTCATTCACGGGTTCAGCTCCTACTACGTGCTGTGCTAAGTGCCTCATGTACAGACTGGCCCCGACCCCCAAGTCTAAAAGCAAATTCAAGGTGGACCAGTATAAGAGGACAAACTGCAGGGGGAAAGCCATGGAGAGAGAGCTAACTCAGTTATGAAGAAGGAGGCAAACCCTTGAAATGGACTTGGCATCGGTTCTGGGGCTCTTCTGGGGTTGAAGCATCAATAATGGATCTGTTGCAATTCAGCCACAGAGATGATGTACGAGGCTTTTCTACTGACATTGAATCAGGTCACTGGGCCCATTGGATGTGATACAATGTCAATGAAACTGTTATGTGTTATTGATGTCAGTCACGGAATAGATAAAAACATTATAAAAATAGCTTTTGTAGCCATTTACATTTTTTTTTCATAAATGGTAAAAGGCATCAGTCCCTACCTGCCAGAGAGTGAGACAGCAAAGGATCAGTTTTCATACCAGTGACTGCGAAATCTCAGGAGGTCAGAAAGGGGGCACCCCCCTCCCGATGACAAGTGACTGCAGAACAAACGTTGCGGGGTTGCACAGCCCTCACCCACAACGGAAGGAAGGGAGGGTGGCAGCTGACTCCATAATGTACAGGCTGAGTGGGGTCAGTGTGTTTCTTCTTCCAGCCAACAGACACCCACTGAGATCCTACTGTGTGCTAGAAATGGGATTTGGAAAGACCCCTCCCAGTCCTGATTGAGCTCATAGCCTAATGTACTCTCAGGGTTCGTGCCTGGAAGTTGGGGAATCACACTTCCTCTCAGAGCTGTTATAACAGGAAAATGAGATGTGCAGCTGGCACTCAGTCCACACCCTTGTGATGTGCTTTTATGGGCATCATATCAGGACAATGCATGTGAATCCACACCTGTGTTAAGATCATGCTGGGAGCTCAGAGTACTGTTGTCTTACGGTCCCCTGGTTGGGCATTCTTGGGTTCAGGGCAGGCATGTTCAGTTCCATTTGACATAGGAAGACACTAAGTGATTTGGCCAAACCACAGGTGAGTAATGGGCACAGTCTGGTGAGGTTCAAGTCTGTTGGACTCTAATGGATGTAGCCACTTTGCTATATTTTGCTGCTTCCTCACATGACTAGATAGATGCTCCTTGGACTCCCATAGTTCAGCGTTTGAGGTGTTCTGGAGTTAGTTTAGAATCAAGTTGGTCAAAACTTGCATCTCCTGACCCCCCATCCCCTCCCCAGATCAGTGTTCCTTCTCTAGGAGTGCACTGTTTTCCTCTCCGCCCACATCTCAGCCCATGTCCACACCTCTCCCACCCAAGGATCTGCTTAACTCAGAGCCAGCCAAGAGGACTTGAACAAGCTAGGTTCCAAAATGCATAGGACATTCAGCCTAGATTTCCCAGCCTGGCACCAGTTGGTATCTGTGTGTCTGGCTGGATGAGAAGCCTGAGAGTGTGGATAAGAACTGACCTACCTTTTCTGTTAATTCCCATCTTCTAGAGCAAGCCATCAACTAGGCTGAGGTCCCCCCAAACTTTTCCATGACAAAGACAAAGAGGCCAGGTAAACACAAGTGCAAGGATGCTCTTTGAAAGGTCTGGCTATTGATTTCACAGTTGGCTTTGTACAAAGGCACCACCTTCAGGTCCCCATAGCTATTACGCTCTCGGCCCCAGCTGGCCCAGGCTGTACTCTCCCACAGGAGTACTCAGCTTGGAACAGGAACTTCCATAGCTTGCCCACAGGACACTTCTGCCATGATTTGTCTGTTGAGCTAGGCCCTTGATCCCAGAACCACCACCCAATGTAATTAAAAACTGAATGACAATTATCATCTGAAAGGAATCCAAGGTATTGGGCGAGCCCACTCCAAAAATATACGAAGAGAGAAAGCTAATGGGAAATTAAGGGGGAAAATACCGAATAAATATTACAATAGCATTTTTAATAAGGGCAATAGTTGCCTAGACCCTGAGATACTTTGCAAATAAAACACTTGGAGCTCTTCTGACGTACTTACCTACGTATAGAAGAGTTGTCACATAAAAAGATTCTGAGTAAAAGCATTAATTTCTATTAATCACTGTATTTAAAATCTGTAGTAAAAGTTAGCTTTGAAGAGATAAACATTTTATTCGCAGTGGCTAAGTAGAAATTTGGGCTCCACTTCCCTGAGTAGAGCCAGCTGCCACTCCACACCATCCCAGCCATGGCCTTCAGCGCTGGCCATTTTAATGTTCCTCCTTGTGCCAGGGGATAATCTGCTACGGCTGTACATTCTCTTCCACAGTCAGTCCTTAGGGCTTTCCATCGACCACTGACACTTCCTGAGCTCCTGGCTCTTGGGTCTCCATTGAGCCCGGACATGGTCTCTACCAGACCTCCCATTCACATCCTAAGTTTCATTCTGGGTCACCATTCATTCCACTCACCACAAGGTCAACACAATAGGGAACTAATCAGCAATGCAGTTAACTACTGGTTAAGAGTGTGGGCTCTGGGATGACACTGAATAGGTCTTGTCCCTAACTCAGAATAGAGGAACCCTTTTAGGACATATGCACGGCCTCTCTGTGCCAGGGTTATTTCATCTGGAAAATGTCAATAACACAATCTACCTCATAGTATCATTATGAGACTAAATGCATGAACAAATGTGATCTAGATTCGTGTGGATCACAGAGCGTTCAATAAATGTTATCTATGAGTGTGTGTGTGTGTGTGTGTGTGTGTGTGTGTGCATGCCTGTGTGTGAGTACCTATATAGAGAGGATTTAGAATGCACAGCAATAAAGAAAGCCCTGAGGTCTGTTATGCTAGCTGTTCCTGGCTGCATTCTGTCTTGGCAGAAGGTGATAGGCCCCTCACCACTGCTCAGCTCTAAATCTCAGAGAAGCCTCCCTAAAATGATAATAAAACTGCTGCTTCCTCTATTTCACACTCGTCACGAAGAGAGTGAGCTGGCCAGCTCCAGGTCAGAGACCAAAAACTGCTCACTGCCAGCATAGTGCTGCCAGATGCAGTGCGCAATGGGAACTTGAGAAAGGAGATTCCACTGGAGTTGACCACTGTATCCATCCTTGCCCATGTATTTTGGTTTGGTTTCGGCTCTGTCCGTTGGATCTCATCTGCTCAATATCCTAAGTAGCCAGTGGATTAAAAACGCAGCATTTAGCTTTAAAGACAGATAGATATGGATCTGAATTCCAATAGATCTCTTATATCTCTGTGGCTTTGGGATGTTAGTTAATGTCTTTGAGCATCAGTTTTCTCATTTGCAAATTAAAGACGACAATGGAGCTGATATCAGCACCAAATACAGTTATGAATATTTCTCAGTATGGTGCCTAGCATAGGAAAGAGAAGAGATTGTTTACGTTTTATTGCTTGGCAAAACAAGATGAAAGGAAACTAGCAGAAATAAAACAGTAGAAAGAGATCCACAGTGGCTCGAAACAGTGAATACATAAGAAATAGCCTTTAAAGTAATTACACTAAACAGATATACTCTCTATATCCAAAGAGAAAAAAGACAAGGTTTTAAATTTTTACGAGACTATAATCTCTGAAAATTGACATATAAAAATAAAAAGGAGCATTCTAGAACAATAACTACAACTGAAATTAAAACTCAGGTGTCTCCATTGTGGCTCAGCAGGTTAAGAATCTGACTAGTATCCATGAGGTTGCAGGTTTGATCCCTGACCTCACTAAGTGGGTTAAAGAATCTGGTGTTGCCACAAGCTGTGGTGTAGTTCCCAGAAACAGCTTGGATTGGCGTTGAGGTGGCTGTGATGTAGGTAGGCAGCTGTAGCTCCAATTCGACCCTTAGCCTGGGAACTTCCATATGCTATGGATGAGAGCCTAAAAAAAGGACAAAAAAAAAGAATTCAGTGTATAAATTTTACAGCAAATTGCAATAAGCTAAAGGGAAAATTAGTAAAATGGAGGACACAGTTAAGGAAATATATAGAAATATGAACTAACTGACTTTAAGATAGGATATCCTAAAATGGTACCTTATCCTGAAATGATAGGAAAGAAGAAAATGGGAGTGAAATGAGCCATAGATGATACAGTGAGAAGTATAATATGCATTTAATTGGAGTTACAAAAGGAGGAGAGAGAGAGAATGAGGCAGAGCCACTTAAAGAAATAATGTTTGAGAATTTTCTATAATTGATGAAAGATATCAAGTACAGATTGAAGAAGCCAAATAAATGCCAAAGAGGATTTTAGAAAGAAGCACTTCCTGTGCATAAAACTGAAAAAATAAACCAAAGATATTTTTTTCTTCCTTTTTATTTTTTGTGCTTTTTAGGGCCACATGTGCAGCATATGGAAATTCCAAGGCTAGGGGTCAAATCAGAGCTGTAGCTTCCAGCCTATGCCACAGCCTCAGCAATGCAGGATCCAACTTATATCTGAGACCTACACCACAGATCACAGCAACACCTGATCCTTAACCCACTGAGTGAGGCCAGGAATAAAACCCGCATCCTCATGGATGCTAGTTGGGTTCATTACCATTGAGCCACAATGGGAACTCCTAAACCAATGAATTTTAAAAATAAAATTTTAAAAATAAACTAAATATTTCTAAATAGTTTTTATTTAAAAGCCAAGTAAAACAAGATTATTGTCAGACAAGTAGTAATGAGATGGAAAACTGACATCTAAATAGGAAAAAAAAAATAGAAGCCAGAAAAATAAGGAATAATATGTATTTTCATGCTGAAAGAAAATCTCTGTTAAACAAAAGTCTATACCCCTCAAAATATCCTTCAAGAGTGAAAGTGAAATGCATTAAAAAACTTTTTTTTTTTTTTTTTTTTTTTTGCTTTTTAGGGCTGTATCCATGGCTAGGGGTCGAATCGGAGATACAGCTGGCTGGCCTACGCCATAGACACAGCAATGAGGGGTCCAAGCTGCATCTGCGACCTACACCATAGCTCATGGCAATGCCAGATCCTTAATCCACTGAGCAAGACCAGGAATTGAACCCACATCCTCATGGAGTCTAGGGCAAATGAGCCATTCTGTGGTATATGGAAGACAGGAAAGGAACACCCCTCAAAAAAAAAAAAAAAATCAGAAGGGAAAAACCAAAAAACAAATAGTAAAATAGAAGATATACATTTTACATTTCATCTGTAAAATCTGTAAAATAATTACATTAAGTGTAAATGACCAAACATTTCAATTAAAAGAAATTGTCAGAAAATATTTTTAAAAAAGCAACATCAAATACTATGTTGATTGAACCCACAAATGATATGTTGTCTGATCAGATACATGTTAAATATAAAGAGACAAACAGATTGAGATGGGAAAACACACAGCATACAAACGATGAAAAAGAATGAAAGAACACAAAGAAGGATGCAGATATGTCAAAACAACACAAAAATAAGCCTATTGGGGCAGGGCAAAGTTCACATCAAAAATAATGATGGAGATAGATTATAAAACCAGGAATTAAAAATAAATAAAAATTCATAGTAATCTTCTGTAGAGAATGCTAGCTATAAAACCTTGAACAAATGAGCAAATGAGAAAAGCACAGAATAAAAAATCCAACTGGATATTTATTTAAGACAAGAATAATGGATGAAATCATTGAAAGCTAAAACTGTGGTTGCAAGTTTTTGTGGGAGCAAGATATTTAGAGAGTGATGTAGATTGAATGTTTGTGTCTCCCCCAAATCCATATGATGAGATACTGAATCACAAGGCGATGGTATTAGGATATGAGGTCTTTGTGGGGTGCTTAGGTCCTAAATGTGGAACCTCATGTTTGAGATTAGTGACTTGGAAGAGATCCCAGAGAGCTAACTTGCCCCTTCCACTAGGGAAGGGAGGTTATAGTGAGGAAACGGGCTCTCATCACTTACCAGATCTCCTGGCACCATGATTTTGAATTTTGCAGCCTCCAGAACTGTGAGAAATAAATGTTTGTTGTTTATACGCCAGCTAGTTTATGGCATTTTTGTTATAGCCATAAACTAGCTGGCTTAAATTGACTAAGAAGTCTAAAATGATTCAACTAAAATTTGTCCCAGAAAAGCATTTAGTAATTACAAAAGGAAACAAAGTAATATTACAGTGGAGAAATCTGATGAACAAAGTTAATATAAAAAAATTAAGGCATTCCTGTTGTGGCTCAGTGGATTAAGAACCCAACATGGTGACTGTGAGGATGCAGGTCCAATCCTTGGCCTAATTCAGTAGGGTTAAGGATCTGGTGTTGCCACAAGCTGTGGCCCAGGTCACAGATGTGGCTTGGATCCAGTGTTGCTGTGTCTGTGGCCTTGGCTGCAAATCTGATTCAACCCCTAGCCCAGGAACATCCATATGCTGCGGGTGCAGTCATAAGGAAAAAAGAAGAAAAAAATAAGAATGCACATCTTAATCCCTGGAGCAAAGAGCAAAGCATTCGAAGAGGTACAGCTAAAAATTCAACAAAATAATATGGACACCAGGTACCTACTGAAAAGATGCCCTGAAAATAACATGAAGTTACTGCTGTAGCAGTGCAGCTCAAAACATATAACCTAAACCTAATCATGAGAAAACATCCACTAAATTGAGGGACATTTTCCAAAACAATTTTCCTGTTTCTCTCCAAAAATTCCAAGGTCATGAAAGACAGTAAATGAATAGGAAATGTTCTTGATTAAAGGAAATTTAAAGAGATGCTTCAGCTAAATTCTAGGTAGTGTTCCTGGATTGGATTATTGGACTGAAGGAGAATGCCTATAGAAAATATTATGGGGACAGTTGGCAAATTTAAATTTAGGCTATAATTAAATCATAGTATTATGTCAGTGTTAAATTTCCTGATTTTTAAATTGGGTGGCACTTATGTAATAAAATGACCCTTTTTTTTTTTCAAGGGAATATACACTTGCAAATATGGCAAACTTCACAACTTGTGAATCTCCACTGCACTGTTATTAAATGTTCTGAAAATTTGACATTACTATAAATGGCAATTCAAAAAAGATAAAAACGTAATTCTTTATACCAAGTGGTACTTATTTCTGGAATTCAAAGATTATTTAATATTAGACAATCCATTAATATAATTCATAATATTAGTAGAGCACACGATTATCTCCATAGATGCTGAGGAGGTCTTTAACAAAATCCCAAATTCATCCCTAATGAAAACATTCAAAAGAATCAGAATTTATGGATACCTTTTTTTTTTTTGCTTTTTAGGGCTGCAGCCGGAGCATATGGAAGTTCCCAGGCTAGGGGCTGAATCCGAGCTACAGCTGCTGGCCCATGCCACAGTCACAGTCACAGCCCCGTCTGGAATCCTAGTAGCATCTGCGGGCTACACCACAGCTCACAGCAACGCCAGATCCTTAACCCACTGAGGGAGGCCTGGGATCGAAGCCACATCCTCATGGATACTAGTCGGGTCCGTTACGGCTGAGCCACGACGGGAACTCCTGGATACTTTCTTAATGGTAAAGTATTTATTATTCTTAGGTCCAAAAGGTAGCGTTTCATCTTCTGAATAAACATCAGAAGTATTTCTATTAAAGTTCAGAGGAAAGCAGTGATCCCATCATTCACTGCTGCCGCCATTGCCTACTATTTAAAATTTTGACTGATTTGATTGGCTAATATTTTCAGAACTAAAGGTAAGAGGACTGGAAAAAAGTAAAACGTCCTCCGTGTGTGTATGACATGACAATGCACTTGGAAAGCACCAGCAAATCAATATCAAAAGTAGTCTTCACACAGAGTCCATAAATACACAGAGTTCAATAAGGTAGAAGAATCTAAAATTAATGTATGAGCTCCTTCTGTAGCACAATGGGATCAGCAGCATCTTAGAAGCACTGGGAAGTGGGTTCCATCCCTGGCCTGGCACAGTGGGTTAAGGATCTGGTTTTGCTGCAGCTGTGGCTTATGGTGCAACTGTGGCTCAGATCTGATCCCTGGCCCGGGAACTCCCTATGCCTCGAGGAGGCCAAAAAAGGAAAAAAAAAAGAGCAAAATAAACCCAAAAGAACTAGGAAAAAACAAAACAAAACAAAAATTAGCATAAAATTAGCCTTAATGATGATGTAATTAAAGATAAAAGTCCACTTAACGATAAGAAAGACAAATTCTTATCAATAAATGCAATAATAAATGCGCAAAACCTACATGAAGGAAACAGAAACACTTCAAAAAACTCTAAAATATACCTGAACAAATGGAAATGCACCCTCTCTTCTTGGACAGAAAAAATTAGTCTCATAAAGATGTCATCTAGCCAAGTTAACATAAATTTACAATGATCACAAGAAAAAATACCAATACTTTTTTCCCCCAGAATCTGAATAAGGCTTTCAGTATTCAGTATTTACCTGGAAAAATATACAGGTAAAAGTAGGAAAAAATATGCCCATAAAAAATTTATTTTAAAAGAGCAATGCAATCCTGATATTAGGAATTTATCCTAAGATAATAGCAAGTAACATCAACTCAATGGCTTATCCATAGAAGACTATTTGATCCAACCTGGGTATATCCACACAGTAGAATAATAAGTAGCTTTAAGAAAGAATGAGGACTGTCTCTGTAAACTAATATTGTGATATTTTTCTGAATGTTTTATCAACTACAAAGAACAAGGCACATAGAAAATATGCTACCTTTTATTTTAAAGACTGTGAAATAACAGTGTTATTAGAACATAAAAATACATATATATTATAATAGTATATATACATACCTGTGTACTTATTTTTGCAGAAAGAAATACAGGATGATATACCAAAAACTAATGAAAAAATTTTCCTCTGAAGATGAGTAGGAGTGGGATGGGTTTACATTTACGTGAGACTTCTCTGAGAATATCTTTTTACACAGATTTGAATTTTAACCATAGTGTTGAATTTGGAACATAGTTTTGAATTTTGTAAATATTTTATGTATGCAAAATAAAGCAGTATCAAAAGGATAAGATCAAATGTGAAAATACGTTTACACAGAAATACATTAATCAAACTATACTTTCAGTTGATAATACAGATAATAACCAACAACAGAAAAATGTTATGCACCTTTTGAACACAGTACTCTAATTACACATCCCTAAGGACGTGTTTATAGTTTAAAAACATATTTTAAAATTTTTGCCAAGAAGTATCAATCTTTATTTAGGAGATTAACAGGTGGTGGTTGTATTAGTGTATAGTCTGAAGGTATTTTTTTGCATTATAGAATAAGGAAAACGTGTAAATATGTTTTTGCAAACGGGTCTCTTGGTGGGAGGAAGGAAATATAAGTGTAAAATCCACTGAACGAGAGCTTATTGAAATGAACTCAGATTTTTGAGGAAAACTAATTAGTTCCCCTAAAAGGAGTTAGAAGCAAAAACAACCAGTTAGTGAGGAGCACACCCACATTACACCCTAGATCTTGGTTTCTAAGTATGATTCCGCACTAAAGGAAACCAGGAATCTTTTGAGAAATACTTGATTATAGATCTGGACAGAGAAAGTACAAAGTGAGTTTTCCCAAAAACAAGTTAGCGCTCAATGCTCTTATTTTCAGTAGAATGCCAACTTATCATTATAGAGGGATTATAAAATGAGGAAACAATTAGCAATCCCCAGAGCAATAACTGACAGAGGCAAGAATCATCAATGGATGACAAATACCTGGGTAAAGACTGCTTAGGGTTGATGATACGTCATAGTCTCAAAAAGGAGGATATTTTACCGATTATAGGGGGAGATATATGTCTCATTTTCTTAAATTTTTTTACTTTTTAAGGCCGCGCCCACAGCAAATGGAATTTCCCAGGCTAAGGGTCCAATTGGAGCTATAGCTGCCGCCTATATCACAGCCACAGCAATGCGGGATCTGAGCCACGTCTGCAACCTACACCACAGCTCACGGCAACGCCGGATCCTTAACCCACTGAGGATTAAGGAATTGCACCAGGGATTGCACCTCATCCTTGTGGATCCTAGTTGGGATCGCTAACTGCTGAGTCACAAAGGGAACTTCCTGTCTTGATTTTTATAGCCTACTAACCACCAATGAAAAATCTCTACACTAAAGAGACCTAGGAGACACCATCACCATTAAATAGCCATCAATAGTAGGACAGCCTGACACAATGTGCCTCCAGATATGCAGCAATAAGAAGTAGACACACACATCACCATGTAATGTTGCCAAAATATTGAACATAAATCTAATCTTGAATAGATAATCAGAAAAATCCAGTCGGAGAGATGTTCTACCAGACACCTGGTCTGGTTCTTCTAAAATGACACTGTCATGAAAGACCGAAAGTTAATAGCAATAATTACAAAACAGATAATATTCTAGACTGAAAAAGGCTACAGAGACATAACAACCAGGTGAATCCTTACAAAAGACCCAAGCATCTTGGGGATAACTGTGGAGATTTTAATATTACATTTTATTTTATTTTATTTTATTTTATTTTATTTTTCGTCTTTTTAGGGCTGCACCCACAGCATATGAGTTTCCCAGGCTAGGGGTTAAATCAGAGCTGTAGCCACTGGCCTACATCATAGCCAGAGAAATGCCGGATCCAAGCCATGTCTGTGAACTACACCACAGCTCACGGCAACACCAGATCCTTAACCCACTGAGTGATGCCAGGGATCAAACCTGCATCCTCATGGATGCTAGTCAGATTTGTTTCCACTGAGCCACAACGGCAACTCCCCAATGTTAACTCTTTTATTTTATTTTATGTATTTATTTTTTGTATTTTTGTCTTTTCCAAGGCCACACCCACGGCATATGCAGGTTCCCAGGCTAGGGGTCGAATCGGAGCTGTAGCCGCTGGCCTACGCCACTGCCACAGCAACTGGGGATCCTTAACCCACTGAGCAAGGCCAGGGATGGAACCCGCAACCTCATGGTCCCTAGTCAGATTCGTTAACCACTGAGCCACAATGGGAACTCTGTTAACTCCATTTTAGATATCATTAAATGCTTCTTAATCTCATGTGTGATAAATGTACTGTGGTTGTGGTAAAAGAAGGCTTGCTCTGATTCTCGGGGAGCAGTGTTTTCTCCATGTAGACATCGATAAACATTCTAGTAACAGGAAAATGAAAACTAACTGCAATAAAGGCATTTTCAGACAGACAAAAGTTGGGAAAACTTCTCATTAGCAGATCGGCCTCATAAAAACAGTAAAGGGAGTTGTTTAGGTAGAAGGAAAAAGATTCCAGATGGAAGGTCAGAGAAGCAGGAAGGAATGACGAGCTCTGGGCAAATCTAAATGAAAAACTGACTGTCGCAAACAATAGCAATGATATTTTGTGGCATTTAAAATGTAGGGAAAATGCCCAACACCAAGAGCACGTGAGTTGAAATTGGGCAAAGGAAGCATTCTACTGCATTTTCTAGAGAGCATGTAAAGTTACCAAATTGACATTGATTTTGATAACTCAAGGATAAAAGTTGTCATTTCTAGGGCAGGGTTTCTCAGCCTTGGCATATGACATTTGGGGCCATATGTTCTTAGTTGTGGGAGAATTTCTGTACACTGTAGAATATGTAGCAGCCACCTTGGCCCCTACTGATGAGTTACCGCTAGCCATCTGTGAGAGTTAATGTTATGTGTCAGCTTACTGGGATCATGGGATTCCCCAATATCTGGTTGGACATCATTTCTGGGTGTGTCTGTGAGGATGTTGCCGGGGCATCAAAAAATCTGCTGAAGGGCTGAACACAACAGGAAAGTAAAGAGAAGAGTCTCTCTCTACCCTGTTGATGGAGCTGGAACGTCCATCATCCTGTGCCCTTGGCATTCCTGGTTATCAGGGCTTCCAACCACACCACCTGCTTTCCTGGGTCTCTGTCTTGCAGTGGGCGGATCATGCGACTTCTCAGCCTCTGTAATGGTTATCAGCCAATATCTTTCCATAAATTATAAACTATCACATAGATAAAAATGGATGCACCTTATAGCTCTCCACGATATTGCCTGTTGTACAAAACGAAGGTTTGTGGCAATCCTGTGTCATCAGATGATGGCTAGCATTTATTAGCGATAATTTTAAATAAGGTATATAAATTGTTTCTTAGACATAATGCTATTGCACCCTGAACGTAGTGGAGTATAGGGTAAACATCACTTGCACAGGGAGACCAAAAATAAATCGTGTGACTCACTTTATGGCTGAGGTCTGAAAACAAATCTGCAATATCTCCAAGGTCTGCCTGGATATATATATATATATATGTATATATATATATATACACACACACATATATATATATATATGTAATCTCTTATGAGCTCTGTTTCTCTAGAAAATCCGAACTAATACACAACACCCTCCCCAAACCCAGCTGCCATAACTGTGACATCCAAACTAGTCTCCAGACACTGCCAAACTTCCCTTCTGGTGGGAGAAATCTCTCTAGTCGAAAACCATTGCACCAAGGTAACTAAAAAGGAATAGCAACTGAGCATATACCTTCCAAGGTAATAGAGGAAACATTGGGAGGACGAATAAAATATTCAACCCAAAGGTAAGAAAAGGAGCACAGAGTGGGTAAGACTAACCAAAAGCACTCAGTGAGATGGTAGATTTAAATGCAAACATAACATAATTACATTAAAAGGTAAATGAATGAAACACTCCAATTAAGAGACAAAGATGTAGGCATGGAAGATCACAGAGGGAGCACTGAATTCTATCGTGCCCTTGGGAGCACGGCAGCCCCTGGTCACAGGACAAGCACAGAACCTGAAGTCGGGAATCCCAGAGTTCTCTGTCTCCACTCGGCTGTGGGACCATTGGGCAGGATGCTTACATTGCTTAAGTCTCCATTAGTTTATCAGGAAATGATGTATTTGAATTAGACCAGTAATTTTCTCTAAGGACAAGAATCCTTGGGTTTAAAAAAATAATAATAATCACACATCTGTGTTTTTCCCAGAAGTGAATGAAATTGTCAGGTGCTACTTGGGTTGAATGAAAGACCAAGGCATTCGGGTTTTGAGAACTAAAGAACAAGGGTAGGAAAAGGAGAATGGTGGTAGAGAAGAACCTTCCTAGCATTGATTGTCAGTGTGGCTGTGGGTGGTTTAAGGTGTGGTTTGGTACCAGAAACAGGAAGATGGAGTTGCCAGCTCTGCTTCAGTTGCTAACTCAGGAAGACTGTCCTGGTCTTAGAATTCAGTGCGCCCTCTGTGATCTACCATTCTGGCATCTTTGTCTTTTAATTGGGGTGTTTCATTCATTTACATTTTAATGTAATTATGCGTGTAGCCCTTAAGTATTTGCCTGGGGCCTTAGAAGGCAGAGTTACTTTTTCTAGTTCCCTTAGGGATGGTTACAAGTAGTAGAAACACACTGCTTAAGACTGAGGACAGAAGCTCAAAAAAGGGTGTATTAGTTTACTGCTGCTGCTGTAACAAAAACATTCAGGGACTTAAATTTATGATTTTACAGCTCTATAGATCTGACACAGATCTCAATAGGCTAAAAATGCAGTGTCAGTAGCATTACATTCCTCTCTGTAGGCTCTAGGAGACAGACAATATACCTTTTCCAGCTTCTTGTGCCACCCACATTCCTTGGCTCAGGGCCCCTTCCTCCAGCTTCAGGAATGGTCAGGAATGGTGACTCAGTCCTTCCTATATCCTGTCTGTGATGCTTCTTTTATTGTCATCTTTTTTTCTTTTTTTTGGCCACACGTGGAAGTTCTTGGGCCAGGTATCAAACCAGTGCCACAGCGGCCACCTGCAGTGACAACGCCAGATCCTTAACCTACTGCACTGTAAGAAAACTCTTGTCACCTCTTTTTCTGACCCAGCTAGGAAAGATGCTACTGTTTTAAGGACTCCTATGATTAGACAAGGTATGCCTGGACAATCCAGGCTAGTTTACCATCTCCAAGTCCATACCCTTAATCACAACTACAAAGTCCCTTTGCCTTGTCAAGTGACGTGTTCGTAGGTTCTGGAGATTTGGGTGTGGATGCCTTTGGAGGCCCTTTATTCTGCTCACCACCAAAGGTGACTGAGGACATTTCAGAGGTCTCCAGGCAGAACGTCACAGACAAGTCCTGACTTTGTTCTTCCATTTCTCTGCTCACTGAGTCCAAAACCTGGGATAGCATACCTCCTTGGCTGAGCCCCAATTACATGCCCACCTTGGATACCTCGATTGACAGCCCGGATAAGACTGCAGACAATGGAGAATGGCAATTCCACCCCCTCCCCACCAACTTAGGATGCTCTTTTCTAAAGAAGGGGATAGGACGGTGGTCAGCTAAAGAAATAAAACACACATTCACAGCCCCCACATTCACCATTCCTGTTCCTGGGGCAGATATTCACTTGGCCAACAGGGAGGAACACCCGATAATTAGGCCTGAGTCCCTGGACAAAAACCAATCATGGGAGCCTGAATGCAGGATTGGGCTCACATCTTTAGTTCTTTCTGGAAATAGAGGAGCATATGTTGATCTACTACCTGAAAAATATACCAAATTTTTTCATCTTTAATGTATATTATTATGGTAAGCTATAACAAATTACCTGTGGTACACAAAAGCTTATAGAATGCCATTATCCTTAATTAATGGGTAAATGCATGGCTTTTATTCAATGAAACTGATTTATTGTCTTAATTTTCAGAGGTTCTGCCTCACGTTTCCACCGAAGCCATCATGTGCCCATAGTAACCAGCAGACACCGTGCATGTGTGATCTCCTTTATGACCTGTGCCTAATTAGTTTTTTATTGTCATCTTCCAACTCACGCTTAAACTGTACAAACAGGGGCAGCATGCCTCCCAATACCGATTAATAAGCCTCCAGCCCTGGTCTTGCAATAAACAGGGGATATTTATGGCATGAGGTCAGTATCTGGTGCCTGCTGCTTCTCGCTGGTTCTCTTGAGCGGGGGCGGAGTGTGGGACTCTGGTGCTTTGGTGTTGAAGACCCAGCTACCCCACTCCACCCCCGCCTCCCTTGTCCTGACGGTGTCTTGCGTACCTGTCCTTCACCGCCTCTATTAGGCTCCGCTAGTTAAGTGAAAGGGAGAGAAAGGAGCTGAAAGCTGGTGGGTGTTGGAGCTTCGAAGTCCATAGTTCCCAGCTAATTGCTGGTCCTAACAGGCACAATTAGCTGCTACAAGCCCTTTGAGATGGCCCAGGGCCTTTCTCAGGTAGCAGCCATCACCAGATAAAGGCTGAAATGTGCCGCACTTAGAGAGACACTTGCAGACAGGAGTGTCACAGCCTGCCAATTACACTCTCCCTGTACACAGTCACTTCCCAGAGAGACGACGAATCCAGAGGGAGACCCAGCATTAAAGGGATACCACGCGAGCTGCCTCCATGGTGGGCTGGGAGCTGGGGATGGGAGGCGCTCTGCAAATTAAACCCTTATTGTTGAGTCCATCGGAAGCTCCGTTGCATGTATGTGCACTACCTATATTTTTCCCCATCTGCAAACATCCTGGCAAAGCCACCACCTGCACCCCTGTCCCGCTTTCTGCCTTTGGGAGGGGCAAACAGACAAAAAGTGGACTCTTCCTTGGGAGATAAAGGCAGCTTGGTGCTGGGGGAAGTGTGCTTAATTAGGAGTAAGGACACCCCCCTCAACCTCCAAATTAAACAGCTACACAGAATCACAACCTTCACAGAGGGTTAGGTTCTGAGATACTAGATGAGATGAAAAATCTCATTGTCAGGGTTCTTCTGGCTGCGTATGCTATAAATCAGCTATAAAGTACAGTATATATGGATTTCTGAAGATAGCACTCTTCAGTAATTTCTATGTGTCAATGCCAACACAATTGTAAAATATTTAATAAAGACTACCAATTAAAATACAATTCTTAGAGTTCCCTGGTGGCTCAGCCGGTTAAGGATTTGGCATTTTCATGGCTTTGGCTGAGGTCGCTGCTGTGGCATGAGTTTGATCTCTGGCCTGGAAACTTCCGCGTGCTCTGCCTGCAGCCAAAACATATATATAATTCTTAGGTTAAGTGTCATCAAACCAAAGGAAAGAATCAGTGATGCATCATGATTCTATAGAGCTAAATTCCCGTACTTTCAGGTGCATAATGCAACTTTGCTATGCGATGTTGGGAATGCCTTACAACCTGTCCAGGCTTCAGTTTCCTCATCTGCAAAGGATGGAGTTGGACATGATAGTCTGTGATGTCACTGCCAGGGCTGATGGTCTTGGACAATGCACCCGCCTAGGGTGCTGCCCCCAGCCTGGGTGGGTCCAGAAGCCCAGGTTGGCCCTTGCTCTTCCAACCAAGACCCTGAAGCCACATGGTGGGGACAGTGTCCACTCCCACTGCTGCTGTGACATGTCCATACCTGCTAGACACTCTGTCTGCAGCTGAAGGTGGCCATGCATCAGCCATGTACGAAAGGGAAGAAGTCCTGGTGAAAGACTGCATGATGGGAAATTCCCCAGTCTTTCCAACCTTTCCTTTGCAGATGAGGAAACTAAATCCTGGACGGGATGTTAGGCATTACTAACACTCCCCACCCCACAGCCTTCCTCCCTGGCACTTCTCTGAACACCAGTGGCTCAGCATTTCTTTACAAAGCCATCTGGAGGAGTGTCAGACACAGACCTGGCTGTGGAAGGCGAAGAGGCAGGAGGCTTGAGTTAATGGCCATGACCCCCTTTCCACAGTGGTCATCTGAATCTGCTCAGCTGCCTGTTACATATTTCAGGCTGTGGGGAATTTCCCATCAAGCAGTCTTTCACTTGGCTCCTAGCTCTGTGTCTGGCACTCAGGAAGGATATTTTAATTGCTGGCTGCATTGGCCTGAGATGCTAGGTAAGATGAAAAAAATCTCATTGTAAGTCCTGAGAAAGTTAATATTTGGTTAAATGCCGGGATGGTTCATCTGATGAAATCCCCACGTTTATCCTCACGGCGTGGATCCTCAGCCAACATGTGCACTACTCACCAAGAGGGGGAGCCTAGAAGCCGTGGGCTTCCCTCCCAGAGAGGGCATTGGTTCCCATCCACTCACTGGGCATGGCTTGGCTGAGGGAGGTTCCAGGAAGCGGAGGGGAAACTTGAATAAGCCAACGGGGTACGGAGGAGCCCCTGCAGGTTAGTACCGGAAACCCCCGTGAGACTTCTGCATGGGGGACTACTGAGCATTCCTGTAACAAACAGTCCTTCACGGCAGCCCCAGGGGACCTGTAGCCTGAGCTTCTACCCTCAGGGTTTAGTGAGCCAAACCCAGCTCGGCCCGGGACCCGGGCCACAGATGCCACAAGCTCAAGGACCAAGGTCTGCTGACCACAGTGTCCAGAGGCAGAATGAGAGAAGATCAGATCAGGACACACCCTCCAACATCAAGCTGTTCAGAGGAGAGAAGGAAAGGGTGACACCCTGAGGGACACTGAGCAAGACCCTTCTGCGCTGGGACAGCAGCTGGGTTGGGTGGGAGGTGTGCAGAGTCAGCCCTGGTCTTCATCCTGGTGGATCCTGCTGCAGTCTGCTCTAAAAACACCACAGCGATGGCCACACACACTGTGAGATACATACTATTCCCATCCCCCTTTTTGTAAGAAAAACAACGGAGGCCCAGAGCGGTGGTGGAGCCCAGGTTTGAACCTGGGAATGTAAGAGCAAGCCTGCTTAACTGTATTGCCCTCCACCCAACTCCAGCCAGGGGATCGCTTTGAAAAATACAAATGGCCAGACTTTTTGTCCAGAGATTTTGATAAATTTGACCCCAAAGCCCTGTGCCTCTGACAAAGCTTCTCCAGGCGATTCTGAGCCCTAGGATGGAAGGTTAATGTTGAGAGCGGGAGGGCCACGCGGCCTCCCAGGTCCCTCCAAGTGCTGAGAGTCTCTGATGCTCTGATTCTACCCTTTGCACAAAGGATGCTTCGCTCCCGCCTTGCAGGGTGCCTCGAATTCCACTCCCCTCTCCCAGTCTCAGAGCCAGATCTAATCACAGGGCCATTTTCCCCTGTCTTTTGTGCCTTACAAAGAATAAAATTAGCCAAATGGATAAAAGCTTGTTGTAGGCATATGTAGAGCATTTCAAAGTCTATTTATCAAAAGACTGACCACTGCATTTATACCATGGAAGCTCCAAGTGCACAATGACTCTGTCATTTAATTTTGAGGAGAAAAAAAAAAATTCAACAAGAGATGCAAAGTCAGAGCCAGCGACTGGAGAGAGTTTGTGTCGCACGCGGTTTCTCTTTGCAGAGACAGCCAAGTTCAACGTCATCCTCCCTTAGGGTGCTCTGCCCCCATCCCAAGTAGCTGATCACTGAAGGACGGAACAGTTTAGCCACGTTACATGTTGCTTTCCCAGCAGCCAAGTCCTCAGTCTCACTAGGCTGCGTCACTTGACCAAAGTCCAGGAAACACCCCTCCCCACCGGCTGCCATCCCCACTGGTCACCCCCCTGTCATCATCACACCCCAGCATGTATCCAGCATGCGGTCCAAATGCATACTGGCGTCACTGCTGGGATGCAGAGATCTGCCGCTCACTTTTAAGAACATGCATTCATTCGTTCAGTCCTTCAGTTAACTACTGTTTATTGAGCATCTGCATTCCCAAAAGGTAGCTTATGCACTGCAGGTTTTAGCCGCTAAATTATGTTTTGCATTGGTGTTTCCATTGGAGCAGTAGCTCTCCAGGCTCCACCGTGCCAACGTGACGTTTCCACCTCCATTCATACAGGCAGCCTTGGGGCAGCATTCTCCTCGTCTTGCTACCCAACGCTGCCAGGCAACTCTCGTGTCCGTCAGAGCATCCCTGTCCTGATGGACACTGGCTGGCTCGTGGGGAGACACAGCCAAGGCAGCTGAGCTGTAGCTTGAGGAGGGTCTGGCCGGGATAGTCCTCCAGAGGACAGCACCCGTTTCCTGGCTGTTGCTTTGCTAATGCCAGACACCCCCAAACCAGCCAGACTTTGAGGAACACACATATTCATAAATGGATTTCCTTGATGGAGGGTATGGAAAGCAGCGATGATTTCATGTCCCTTCCTCCTAATCCGTCTTTGCATTTTCCCGTTCGGGAAGGTACGCCCACAGAGACACACAGAGATTCGAGGTGGCTCTGTCACCCAGTACCTTTCCTCCCCCAAAGCCAATTCAACAAGTCTTCACGTTAAATCTGGAAGTAGGGCTGAGTGCTGGCTCGATGCCAAGAAGTGAAGCACATACAAGGAACGTGTGAGACATGATTTCTGCCTCGTGGCAGCCCAGAAGCTGTGCTCAGACTTGAGAGACGGCTGGCCACGGCAGCCAGCAGCCCCGCCCCCACTGCTTCCAGGAAATGGCCCAGCACAGAAAACCCCCCACCCCGGACCCGGACGATCTGCCCTCTCCCCAAAAGCCCCCAAGCTGCAGCCGACCAAGGATGGCCAAGTCCACCTCAAGACTGGTTAGGAAGTCTCCCTAGTGTCCAAAATCTCATCTTGATAAGCCTTTGTTAATCAGACACCGTCTCAATAGCTCCCCTTTTACCCTGTAAGGGTCTTCTCTTTCTAATACCCTTGAACCTCTGCCAAAGGAAGAGACCAGTTGGGTTCCTTTGCTATAGAGCTACGAATAAACAGGCGGTGGGTTTTGTCTTGGGCTTAGTTTTGTCTTTGTCGGACAACTTAGAAATGCGCAACCAGAGCAGCAGTCCATATGGAATCAGGTCCAGGAGGTGTTCAGAGATGGGCAGGAAAAGATGGGCTGGGGAGATCCAGAGAGATTGCTCAGCAGAAGTTAGACTCGAAGGAGGCCTTGCAGTAGGAGCTGGGTAGGACGGCAGGAAGGGCAATGAAAAAAGAATGGACTAGAAGGAAGAGAAGAGGGTGTTTCCTTGGAAAAGAGCTGTAGATAGCAGTGGATGAAGATAAGCCTGCATCCCTTCCCCTGGGGCGTTTGCCTCCGAAACCTGGACCCCAAATTACTCAGGATATTGTGAGGAAGAGGGAATTCGAAGAACCAAGACATCTTGAAAGTCCTTATATTAAGTATTTCTGGTATGATCTCAATAAAGTTGTGATGATGGCACTCAATCCATCTTCAACCAGTGATAACAGGTGCCGGACAACGTCTTGCCATTTATGCACTTTACTCTCTGGAATATTTTCTGGATGCCCTAGCTTTGAAATATCAAGAAGCTGCTTGCATGTCTTCTACGTTGCTTTATTGTAAATAATACCCAATCCATCAATCAAACAATGCATACTGAGTACTCGCCGCATGCTAAACACCGCTCTAGGCCTGGAGACAGAGCAGTGAAGTGAAAAGGACCCTTTGGCGTGGAACTGACATTCTAGCGAGGGGACAGCCACATCTTCTCAACGTTGTTCCCGTCCAGCTTTCTGGATCCTTCCAGTGCCTCTGGCAGGGCATAGCACTCTGGCTGGAGCTTGGTCAAGAGCTTCCATGGCATCGTATGCACTAGTTCACAAAATGACACCACATGGATCTGTTCCTTCCAGGAGAGAATCCAGGCCTGTGGGTGTGGCCATAGCTGTGGGCTTCTGCCAAAGAGAACAGATGGCGAGGTCAAGTCGGTGGAGCCTGGAGATGAGGTGGGCAGGCAATTCACACTCAAGTCCCAGGACCTGAGAGTTCAAGGAACGATTCGGACAACACCACTTCAGACACAGGAAGGACACACTGCCTCCACTCACTCGGCACACATTTAGTGAGAGCCGCTAGGAGAGAAATGCCTCCCTGGGTACTGGGCCCCGGGGAAGCCAGAGTCAGCAAGACAGATGAGGCCCTCGACGATCTCGCATGCAGTGACTGAGACAAGTGAGCAGGCCATCACTCGAAAGGGAGATAAAGGCCAAGATAGAGAAAACTCAGAGTGCTAGAGAAACATTCCACTGGGACACCTGGGATCTAAGTGAGGAAGCTTGAGTGAGGCTCTGGACAAAGAATGGGTCTTCAATCCAGGTTCGAAGGGTGAACAGGGAGCTAAGTGAAGTATATACAGAGGGCACCTCACACGCCTTGTATGTTGGAGGGTCTTAGAGAAACTCCTTGTAAACATCAGAGTTATTCATTATAAACACCGCAAACTCCGGATAACTTCAGAAGAAAGAGTGTTTCTTGGAAGAATATTGGATAGCTGATCAAAGGACAGCAGGGCTGGGGAATCAGGCAGGAGCCAAAGGAAGCTGGACCGCCAAGAACCTGGTCAAACTCATCCTCTCGGAAAGTTTCATTAGGGCACTGTCACCGGGGTCACCATTACTGGGCACTTGTCTGCCAGTCGGGTAACACAGTCGCATGTAACGTGCCAAAGCACAAAGAAAGGAAATATCTATAACTCTCTGGGTATAGATTGACGTTGGGATTTCGCCGAATCAAAGTAAACCATTCAGGTACTGGGCAACAAATACATGACAAGTAGCCACTAAACTGTGTGGCTGGGAGTTCCCATCATGGCTCAGTGGTCAACAAATCTGACTAGGAACCATGAGGTTGCGCGTTCGATCCCTGGCCTTGCTCAGTGGGTTAAGGATCCAGCGTTGCCGTGAGCTGTGGTGTAGGTTGCAGATGGGGCTCGGATCCCACGTAGCTGTGGCTGTGGCGTCGGCCAGTGGCTACAGCTCCTGTTAGACCCCAAGCCTGGGAATCTCCATATGCCGCGGGTGTGGCCTTAGAAAAGGCAAAAAGAAAACTAACTAAATAAATAAATAAATAAACAGACTGTGTAGCTGGGGCATAGTGTATGAAAAGAGAAATGGAGAATGCCCACTGTCAATTTTAGCAGGTTAGGGAGGGGTTTTTTCTGTTTGTCTTTTCTTTGTTTTTCACAGATACACCTGTGGCATACAGAAGTTCCCAGGCTAGGGGTTGAATCAGAGCTGCAGCTGCCGGCCTACGCCACTGCCACAGGATCTGAGCCATGTCCATGCAACACTGGATCCTTGACCCAGGATCCCTCACTGAGTGAGGCCTGGGATCAAAAGAGGCCTGCAATCAAACCCCTCATCCTCACGGACACTATGTCGGGTTCTTAACCTGCTGAGCCACCACGGGAACTCCAGGTTAAGGAGTTTGTCCCTTATCCTCAGGGCAATGGAAAACCATTCTTGGTTGTTCACTGGGTGGGGGTGACAGTGACAGGAACATGGGGAGAGGTCTCCCTGTTGGAGTGTGGAGGAGGGGTGGAGGGTGAATGGCCAGAGGGCAGAGAACACTGGAAAGGCAATTGCAGGGGTTCCCTTTGTGGCTTAGTGGTAACAAACCCAACTAGTATCCGTGAGGACACGGGTTTGATCCCTGGCCTCATTCAGGCGATTAAGGATCCTGCATTGACGTGAGCTGAGATCTAGGTCTCAGACAGGGCTTGGATCCTGTGTTGCTGTGGCTGTGGCTGTGGCATAGGCCCATAGGCTGGCAGCTACAGCTTCAATTCGACCCCTAGCCTAGGCACTTCCATATGCTCTGGGTGCGGCCCTATAAAAAAATAAGGACCAAAAAAGAACAACAACAATTGTAAAAATCCAGAGGAGGGGGAGTAGTGGTCTGAATTAGAGGTAGAGACCTGACCGGGAATCTGATAGGTATTTAGGAAATGCGACTGGTGTGAGGGAGAGGAAAGGCTCAAGAATGAGCCCTAGACCATCGGCCTGGACTAGAGGGTGCTCAGTGACACACACCATGGATGCAGAGAGTCCTAAAGAGGTACAGCTGGGGGGCGACGAGGAGGAGCAGAGTCCAGTGCCTGTGAGGCACTGGGTCCTTTCCCACTGGGGAATCAGGAGAGAGGACTGCGCTGGAGCAGGCAAGCAGCGGTCCACGGGCAGGGCACGGTGAGGCCAAGGTCCTAAAAGACATCCTAGTCACATAACTGACAGAAAAAGAAGCGCTAGGGTAGGGTGTGAAGGCTGACGGAGTCGTGTTAGAAGAGGGCCAACAGGTCACCAGGGCCACGAGCGAATAGAGGTGAGGTGACACAAGCAGAAACGTGTCCTTTGGATCTAGTGGCAGGAGGTGCCTGGTGTAAGCAGCTCCTGTAGGGAGAGGCAGAGAGAGCTGGACACTGCGGGTTTAGAAGGAAGAAACCACAGATGCGCATGGCTCTCCCACTGGAGAAATCTGACAGCAAGGGTGAGGACAATAGTGGGAGATGCCTGTGAGCTTGAGAAAGAATTTCTTCCTAAATATGAATGACCCAAGCACCTTGAAATATGGGCAGAAAGGAAATAGAATCGATTAACTTTATTTTATGCTCGTGATGCGCCAGCCACTATTATGAGTGTTTTCTGCACGTTAACGCTTTTAATCTTCAAAACAAGCGCATTAGATAGGAACTCGTATTATCTCCATTTTGCAGATGAGGATGCCAGGCGTGCAGAAGCTGTGGGCCATCCTCAAGGTCACAATGCCAGGCAGTCCAGCCCCGGATGGAGCATTTCAATACCGTACAGCAAAAAAAACCCCACGAGGAAGAGAGAGACGTCTTGAGATGGAGCAGAGAATGGAGATACTCGGGGTCCCAGGGGAGGCAGAGAGACAGGACCTGGCACACACATACCTGGAGGGACCAGCTCGGTCGGAGGTGCCTCTCCTTCCCGACATGGGAGGAAAGAGGTTGGACGTGAGCGGAGTGGCGGGTGCAGCGACAGGGATCTGGGTCCAGTTCCACTGGCTGCTTTTCGTTTTGTCCTTAAAATAAAAGGTCAGCTCGTCTGCCGTGAAGGAGGGGCCAGAGGAGGAGGTGGTTCAGAGACACGAGGAGATGGAGTCCAGGAACGTCGTGGACCAGCGAAGTCCAGGAGACAGTGGGCAATTTAGAGGCTCCGGTCTGGCTGGAGGAATACCCACCAAGGCTGACAGGTCAGACCTCCCCTCCCCGCGCCTGTCACTTCCCTAACAGACTGCCTCATCCTTGTCCTTCAGCAGGCCTGGCACCGCGGAAAGGCTTCGGTTCGCAAGAGCCATCCCAGCAGGCAGCTCGGAGACCGGCGAGTTTGCAGGTCTGTGGCTGGAAGGAGAAGGGAGGAGTTTCCAGGGGGAGGGACCACCTGGGAACTGTTTCCGGGAAATCGACCTTTCCTTCCGGGTGAAGTGCCGCCCGATGGATAACAGAAGAGGAGTTTCTCTTTGGTTTGTTCTCACTTTTCCATCTTACGAGAATCTCAGTCGCCGGAGGAGCCTCACACCACCGTCACCATTACTTTCCGGACGCCGCTTCGATCCCGGGAACGGCCTTTAAGTCACGGCTTCAGAGGGTCTGGCGGCAAAGCATCAGCCAGCACCAGCGTTCTTCCAGGATCCTGCCCTGGCGGTCCCTCCCGCGGAAGGCTCACACCAAACTGGTGCTGCCCTAATGTATTCCGCACAACCTACAGCTCATCTTGCTATTTTTTGAAAACCAAAGGAGACCAGGGGCGTTAAGGAATCTGTGCAGAGCTGGGCCAACCCAGCTGTATTTTGGATTTTTTTGCTTGCTTCAGAAATATTTTTCATTGTTTTGAGTTTGATGAGAATATGTGTTTTCCCATTAATTTTTAAACCGAAATTGGATCCATATGTTTTCTGATTCATGTCTGCTTCACTCATCTTCCTGCTTTAACAGAACATTTGATGTCCAAGAAACCTCTTTATGCGTGCTCTTTCCTGCAGATTGAAGACAAAGGACAAGGGGTTGAGGAAATGCTCGTGACCGTGAAATCTTGGGGTCCTTTTAGGGCTGCAAGCATGAGTTGAAATGGCCATCTTAGGTTTTCCCAGAAAACAATTCTTTCCAGGACAGAGGGTCTCTCAGTTCCTTTTTTTGGGGGGGTGGGGGGAGCTGTTAAACACCCTCCCGCCCTAAGCACCCCTAAGGTCAGAGGTCAGACCTGTGGGGCTTGGGGAGTTCCCGTTGTGGCTCAGCAATAACTGACCTGACTAGTATCCACGAGCATGCGGGTTCAGTCCCTGGCCTCGCTCAGTGGGTAAGGATCTGGTGTGGCCGTGAGCTCTGGTGCAGGTCACAGATGTGGCTCAAACCTAGTGCTGCTGTGGCTGTGGGCATAGGCTGGCAGTTACAGCTCTGATTCGACCCCCTAGCCTGGGATCTTCTGTATGCCACATCTGAAGCCCTAAAAATCAAACAAATAAACAAAAAATGTGGGGCTTGAAGGTAACCCCTTCGATGGAGGAAATGAAAGGTCTATTTCCCAGCACAGTGAGCTCTGTCCAATGGCTGTGGCAGACTGGACTTTCCCAGTTGACACTGGACAAGGGTCTGCATTTCCTGTAGACTTCTTCCATACCTGGACAGGTCTAGACTGCTACTGGGACCTGGAAGGGTGGACCCCACACCCAGCCACCTGAATGCCTCCAGCCTCAGGGGCACTTTGGCCAGTCAGGCCATGGAAACAAGGTGTCACCTCCATCATCAGGCCTGTCAGAAACCTGCCTGATGGCTATAAACCTCGCACAGACTGCATGAGCCTCAGCTATGTCATTTTTAACTGCAACCCCATGGCGGCTTTGTTGCAGGTAAAGACACACCTTTCCTAAAAAATGTAAAAACCACGTAGTGACTTTCAAACATCATTCTGAATATCCTCGAACTTCTGTTTTTATTGGGTTTTAGTTGTACCCTTCCGAGAATCTCAATTTCTTTATCGGTAAAGTTTGAATGATAATACTTTGCTCGGTGTCGTGGAGAGCATGGATTTTGTTAAACGCGTTTCTTAAGCTGTCATATGCTTTGGGCAGTCATGTACTAATCAACCTAAACCTCTCTGGAGGACCCAGAAACCTGCAACTGGAGACACAGACTAGTTCCCTCCCCCAACCCCCAGCACGCGCGCACACACACACACACAAACACTCACAGAGCAAAGAGAGAGATGAGCTTTCCAGGATCCCGAAGTGACAGCAAGGTTTCCAAGCAGGAAGAGTCAGTTCCAGGATTTCCCTCAGCACCCTCTCTTCCCCTCTCCATGGGCGTCAGTCTCTCCATTTGGTTGTTTGAATTTGGTAGTGGTCCAAGCAGAGACGTTTAATTCTCAAGACTGTCTGCAACTTCCCCATGGGTGCGATGTGTAAGTGCCTGGTTGATCTTCACTGCATAGCCTCCAGGATGGAAGAATTTGGTTCTAAAGGGCCAAGGACCTTATGGTTTGGCATAGCCTGTGCAGGTGTCCAACTGTCAGCAACCTCGGAGCCAGATCAAGGATTCAAGGTGCAGAAGAGTCCTTGAGAAGAAAGGAACCAGCCTCACATATGGTTGGTCTCTCTTTCCCTCTCTCTCTGTCTTTGCCAGGAAGAAGTGTAGGACCAATTTATGCACAAATTGGTCACATTTTCACACATAGCTCCAATTATCTAAAAGGGGTTTAACATTATATTTATATTGATAAGCTTAACAATGTTGAACTGCGACTCTCAGCTGATCTGTTACGATTCACATCCAAGGAGACCAGAAGGAATAATTGGAAACCCTCCAGCATCTCAAGAAATAGAGGCAGCCTTGAAAAAGATGAAAACTGCTGCACAAGGTCTCGGTTTTGCTGAAATTACCACATAAATTCCAAATGAAGGATGGCCAAGAATATTCCAGCAATTACACATTCTCTCCCAAAGATGTGGGGAAGTTATACCAGGTGAAAGAGAGAAGATGGGAACCATTGTCAATGTCTTCAGTAGAAAAAAATCAAATTAATACATTGCCACAAGATAGACTCGGCAGTCAGTGAGACACTTGATAGAAAATGTTTGCGTTTTCTGCTATTTCTTAGCAAAATTATGGAGTTCCAAGTTGGAAATTGAACAACAAACAGTTCTGCTACCTTGTGCTTCTGATACACCTGTCACTGAAGAATCTTAACCACTGACAAAAGGGTTAATTGCACTAAGCTATTTTGTCCTCTCACTAATTCTCTTCGGTGATCCGCGGTGGCTCTGGCCCTCCCACTGTTGGACATGTGGCTCAGCGGAGTGCTGGCTGGAAGAACAGGATGGGGACAGAGCTTAAAACAGTCGTATGTACCTGGACTCTGGCTGCATCTCCATTGTGAAGAACAGCCTTTTAAAGGTTTAGCAGGTTTTAATCTGCCTCAGTAATGCAGATTAATACAATTAAATATAAGGCCAATTTGATCAACTGTGTATAATTTCCTAAGGTGTTCCTCGCCCAAATGGCATCGTTTGCTCCTCCCTCAGAGGGACACCGAGGAACAATACTTGTGCGTGTCTGTAGCAGCCTTTCAACATCCAGTAAAGGCTGGCTTAGTGTCCATCATGGACACAAGCTCTCAGCGATGACCTCCATGAACTTGTGACCCAGCTGCCACTCTTCAAGTCACCAGTGGCCATGAGGGAATAAAAGAGGTGAATATATGCACGAAGTTTCTCCAGGAAGCCAGGTCCACAGACTCACAAAAGGAAAAGTAACCAACATGGCTAATTCCCAGCCTTCTGAAATACCCACACATACACACACACACACACGTGTTAAGTCAGACAGATAAAGGCAAATACATGATATCACTTCTAAGCAGAATCTAAAAAATGATACGAATGAACTTATGTACAAAGCAGAAACAGACTCACAGACATAGAAAACAGACTTATGGGGAGTTCCCATTGTGGTGCAGTGGAAATGAATCTGACTAGTATCCATGAGGATGCAGGTTAGATCCCTGGACTTGAAAAGCAGGTTGGGGATCCTGTATTGCCGTGAGCTGTGGTGTAAGTTGCCGACGGGGTTTGGATCCTGCGTTGCTGTGGCTTCACTGTAGGCTGGCAGCTATAGCTCTGATTCGACCCCTAGCCTGGGAACTTCCATATGCTGCAGGTGCGGCCCCCCCAAAAAATAGATAAACAATGAGAACCAACTATATAGGACAGGGTACTATATTCAATATCTTGTAATTAACCTATAATGGAAAAGACTTTGAAAAGATATAGATACGTATGAAATGAATCATTTTGCTGTATACCTGAAACTAACACAGCATTGTAAATCGACTACACTTCAATAAAAACAAACAAGTATACATTTGTTATCTGTATGTATTACATAGACATTTAATAAAAAGAAGTTTGGATTTTACCCGAGTTTAATTTTTCACTTGAAGCTCCCAGGTGGTTAGGATGGGAAGAGCCCATCTGATCAATCGTGTCGGCCACCTTGGGCCACAAGACATCAGGCCTCTGCCACAACCCAGTTCCTCAGAGTTGCCAGAGGCAGTCACGCAGCTGGGAGGTGAGAGGAGATGGCACTTCAAGCTCTAACGTGGCTATTGGAGGGCAGCTCCAGGGACCTTGAACGTGGAGATAGGTGTGGTAGGGGAAGGTGAGGGTGTGGCAGGAAATTTCTTCTCTCTGCACCTGCTTAGGAAGAGAGGTTGAGAGAGGCTGAAGGGGCAAAGGGCATGATGCCCTCTGCATGTGCCACTCTCCAGTATACCAAGGCAGGACCCGGCCCTTAGGGGTCAGCTGTCCCCAGCAACAGGGAGGCATGCTAGACGCGGACTGGGCCTGGCCATCCTCAGCTGTTCCTCAGCAGAACCACCCAGGATGTAGCTTTTCACATGAGCCTTCAAGACCCATCGTGACTCTCATTAAATCACTGTGTGCTTTTCCATGAAACGCCGGTGGCTTTCCCAAACTGCACTCCCCTGAAGAAGGGATGGCTCCTGCCATGTTCGCTGCTGGAGCGCGAACCTAGCACAGTTTCTGAGGCACGAAAAGCATGGTTAGAGACTGTAATTGACTTAACCAATCCTTTCATTCATAAGGAAGCTGGCGTTTGCGGAGAAATAAATGGCATATCCAGGGAGCAGAGAAACCGATGGGCGAACAGGGCGTCCAGTCGCCACGTACAGTCCACCTGCTGTTAAGTGGCTCTAGACGTGGGGACCTGAGAGTGCATGACCGGACCAGGGCCCTGTGATCAGGTATGGTCGAGGCTTGGAATAGACATACAACCGAGACACGAATGAATAAAGGAAGGGGCGATTTTTGAGTGTAGCTCGGTCCTCTAAACCCAGGTCAAGTGTGGAGTAACTGGGGTTTGAGAGCTAAACTATAATAAGGTCTTCGGAGAAGGTGAAATTTGTGCTGAGAACTGAGTTAACAGAAAGGAGCCTGCCCAGGGCAGATGGAGGATTTGTGACTCCTGTGCTGTCTGCAATGTGGGGGACCCTCACTGCTGCAAAGGAGAAAAGAGGTCAGAGGGTGTTACTAGGAACTTGGAGACTGGGGCCCTTCTGAAGGCTTTTTAGGTTCTCCCCACAATGCTTCCTGATGGCCAGCTGGCATCCCCGGCCCCCTAACTTCCACCTCTCCTCCCCTCTCCAGCCTCCCACCTCTTCGGCGCTGGGAGTGAGGGGTCCCTAAGCTTAAAGAGCAGGAGCCTCCGGTAACTTCTCCTCTGGACCCCCCCCACACCCCACCCCGTGACCTTCTGCATGGAAAGCATTCCTCGCATTGGGAAGCGTACGCAGAGCACCTGAGTAGGTGATAGAAAGTAGGCGGCCAGGGATCAGAACCCAGGGAACCACAGGGCAGGCGGGGCTTGCTCCACTTCGGGCAAGAGACACTGAAAATGCAGATGCCCAGCAGCCCCAACAGGCAACGCAGGTGGATCCAATCCAGGAGCACCTGTCGCCACCTGACTCATGGCTCAAGAAAAGCCAGGCGGGGAAGTGAGTCAGGCAATGCAATCTGTGGTCCCTCGCACGAAACCCCACTGCCGCTCGCACACCGGCCCTTAATTCTATTCCTCCTCCTATTTTCCTCGCAAATGTATGTTTTGTGTGGAGTTATCTGTCACCCAGGCGCTGTCAATGAGATGTGTCATTCCTCTGTGTGTGCGTTCTGATAAAATGGCCTTAATGCATATGCAAATCTGTCTTCTCAAGAAGGAACTGTGTGGAAACACTCACATTTGGCTGGAAGTCTTATACTGTGAAAATACCGAGGGAGCATATGCGTTAATTTTACCTTAAGTTGCAGACAGAAGCCACCCACCCTGTCCTTGTCATTACAGAACACATCAGATTTGAGGCATCACATTGTCCGTGAGATCAGCTTCAAGGTAGTTGGAGGAAAGTGAGCTGGGTCCTGGGGAGCCTGACACGGCATCTCAACTTCCTCCCCCCCTTCCCTCCCTTCTTTCCTTCCTTCCTTTAGTCCCTCTGCCTCCCCTTCTTAATTGTCACCTTCTCCTCCTCCTTCTTTATATTTTTTCTCCCAGGTAACTTTTCGTAATGAAGAGTCGTATCATAGAGAACCATCCTCCTCGTCCCTCTGCTTTGTGTTTTTATCTGGATTAAAAAAAAAAATGCAAGCCTAGAACAGTCCCTGATATGAGTCTACAGTCACACGCCAGATAAAAATCATGGCCTATCAGGTAAAAACAATGCAAACAACGACGGTGTGTCAGTCATTTCCAAGGCCAAGTCTGGAAACAAAAATTCCCTTTTGGCTCTGGGCTTCTCTGCTATTTCTTTTTTCTTTTTATGGCTGCCCCTTCGACACATAGAAGTTCCCAGGCTAGAGGCTGATCAGAGTTGCAGCTGGCGCCTGCACCACAGCCACCGCAATGCCATATCTAGCCACATCTGTGACCTATACCATAATTTGTGGCAAGGCCGGATTCTTAGCCCACTGAGTGAGGCCAGAGATTGAACCCACATCCTCACAGAGACACAGTCAGGTCCTTAACCCACTGAGCCAGAGTGGGAACTCTTCTCTGCTTTTTTTTTTTTTCTTAAATGGATTCAAGATTGTCTTTATTTTCAGAGCCTTCCTGCTCTGCCTTTTGAAAGGGCTACTAGGATCACAACTCCGGAGACCAAAGAGTAACTAGCACAGAGCTGAAGCATGTAGGGTGGGAGAGAGCCACGTAGGGTGGAGAATCGGAGAGCTTCCTGGGAAAGGGGGGCTTAAACTAAACCTCCAAGGGTCCACAGATAGAAAAGAGCGTGAGTGGATTCTCCCATCTCCGAAGACTCATCTTCACATCTTGCCAGGAGTCCACCTTTCCTAAGACACAACTCACAAGAGAAAATTTCCCCAAGAACCCTAGCACATTTTATATTGTAACTAATGAATCCTCATCATAACCCTATGAATAGATGCTCCGTATTATTGGTAGGAAAACTAATGCTCAGAGAAGTTAAGTGATTTGGCCAAGGCTACCCCATTTCCCAGTAATGGGCAGGGATCTGAATCCCAGGAGTCCAGCTCTAAGGTCTTTGTCTGAAACTACTCAGTGGCCTGCAAAGACACAAGCAAGGGAGTTGGGGAAAAGGGGCAGAGGTGGCATTTTCCAGGATCTGCAGATGCTTCCCTTTGGCTGGAGCACCAAGAGGAGTGAATGAGTAGAGGTGAGGCTGGAGCGCTAGTCGGGGCCGGAGAAAGGAACTTGCTAAGGGCCTTGAACTTGAGCCTGGAGCACTGAGGAAGCAAAGACTTCACCCCAGGTCTGCAGAGCAGGGTACATTAGGAGGATAGTTCTGGCTTTGAGAGGCATGGCAGGTGGAGCATCAAATCAGAGCCTGGACCAGATTTCCTCTATGACAGAGGCAGTGGGCTGGAAAGGAGGACACAGGGCGGGTGTTAACGCATAAATTAGGCTCATGCTTTTAATAGTGTTATGGTTATTGTTATTGCTATTATTGAGTTATTGTTAGCGTTTGTGTTTTTAACAGTGTTATAGTTATTCTCAACATCTTATTTTCCATGCAGTTTGTTTTTCAAAACCCCTTTTTATTGTGAGATTTGCTTCTCTTAAGTCTCCTGGTAAGGCTAGGAGGGCTGTGTTCTGATTCTCCACTGGTCCACACGAAGCAGCCAGCAGTCGGGTTCAGGTCTCCTTCCCCAAGTCTCAGGCTGAACGAAAACCCGCCGAAGCCCTCCAGAGGATGCCATGTGAGCCCGGAGGAAACCAGCCTCCGCAGTCTGACCAGACCCAGATGCCCTCCATCACTTCCGGGTGACACCGCCTTAGCCCAGCACTGTCACTCTTTGCAGGAAGCTGCTTGGAGAAACCATCCAGGACTAAGTCTTCCAGCACCTCTAAATCACACCGCAGAACAATTTAAATGCTTTGAACATATTAACACACTTAATCCCCACAATAACCTTACCACATCAGCCTTATTCTTTTCCCCATATTTTTCCTTTTGCTTTTTATGGCTGCACCTGCGGCATACATAAGTTCTCAGGCGAGGGGTCAAATCGGAGCTGCAACTGCAGGCCTACAGCACAGCCACAGCAATGCCGGATCCGAGCTGCATCTGTGACCTACACCTCAGCTTGTGGCAATGCCAGATCCTTAACCCACCGATTGAGGCCAGGACTTGGATCCACATTCTCATGGATACTAGTAGGATTCTTAACCTGCTGAGCCACAACGGGAACTCTTTCTCCCCACCTCCTTTTTTTTTGTTTTTGTCTTTTTGCCATTTCTAGGGCCACACTCACGGCATATGGAGTTTCCCAGGCTAGGGGTCTAACAGGAGATGTAGCTGCCGGTCTACACCACAGCCACAGCAACGCGGGATCCAAGCCGTGTCTTCAACCTACGGCACAGCTCACGGCAACACTGGATCCTTAACCCACTGAGCGAGGCCAGGAATCGAACCCGCAACCTCATGATTCCTAGTTGGATTTGTTAACCACTGAGCAATGACGGGAACTCCTCTTTTCCCCTTTTTTTAACGGAGAAGGAAACAGTGGCTCAGAGAGGTTAGGAAACTCACCTTAGCACACACAGCTAGTTGACCAGCCGAGGCAGGCCTCTAGTGAGCTGCACCTCCCAAAATAGAAGCATCCAAGCCGGGCTGCCCCCCCCCCTTAAGACTATACCCCATGAAACAGCTGCCAAGGAGAACCCCAGCAGGCCAGGCTTTTAAGGAACTCTTTACAGAGCAATTATTTCTTCCAAATATTGGAAGATAAAGGGATCGGCGTATGTTAGGGCCTCACACTGATTTGCTCATAATAGATATCATAGGTATTAAGTGCAGTTTATCCTGAGTGTAATTAGCGGATGCTTTTCAAATGTGATGATAATTGCAGCCTATTGTTTCTACCGTAATTTACAGAAATAAGGAACTCTACCGCTGCTCATCTCCTAGACGGGAAGCGAGAGAGGGATCCTGTTCGAGAATCAGCTGCTGTCTGAGACCAAACAACGCGAGAGTCACACGGCACGTTTACCAGCCGGCCCTCAGACCTGCAAAAACGACTAGTATTCTCAAGATAAAACAAAACAGGCTTTTGTCCACACCACTGGGACCGATCACGGATGGAAAGAAGACTAGCACACCCACTGTCCTTCGGGCCATGAGATGTTTATTATTTTAAAATCTCTGTGGATAGACAACTCCGGTCTCCCTGCTGGAAGTGGGCAGGGCTTTTCTCTGAGGTGCTGAACGGGTGGTGTTCAGAGGGTAATTTGGACACCACTGGTCCAGCATCAGCTGGGCTGCGGGGGCGTCAGGCAACCCCACCCGCCTGGTCTGACAGGTGATGCTTCCTGCTGGAGATTCTGTTTCACCGTCAAGGTCTCTTCTGGCCAATCACAGCTTCGGGGTATCCAGGTCAGTCTGGGACCTTCCAGGCTCAGGGATGTTAGAATCTTTTAGCTGGTCCTACACTACACGGAGCACCCAAGCTAAAATTGTTGGTTTGCTCAGGAGCCCAGAGACACAGCCTTGGAAAGTATCTTTCACTTCTCAATCCCAAACCTGCAGGGGATGGCATAGGGGGTTTTGCCCCTGAGGGTGGTTTTTGTTTATTTAAAACATCGTGCTCTTTACCTCTCCTAGCTTTTTACCTCCGAGCAGCGTCTTGAGTAATTACATTTCTTAAGGCAGGGCTGCCTTCTGACATCTATCAAAACAAAGAGGGAGAAGGCTGCTCATAGAAATCCTTTTGTCAAAGCCGATCTCTTACAGGGGCAGGGGGGCTTCAGCCTGTGACTTCTGCTGTCAGAGACTGAATGGTCTCCAGGTGTCAGGAACATTCTGTCAATGGCCAAGCCCAGCTCAGCAGCATCTAAGGGAAAGGTGAGATTTATGTTGAAATGAAAAGCCTGGGGCTTACGAAGTCCAGGCCAAGCTAGGGGAGGCCACTGGACAGTGCCTTAGCCTTCATGAACACCACATGAGTTCTAGCTGTTCCAATGTTTGAAATATTCCTCCTGGCTAAAACAGCTGGAGCACCCCCAAGGCTGGCCCTCCCCCGCCTCTGCCAGGACACCACGCTCTGAGGCAGCTCTTGCCTGGAGAAAGGCTGATTTCTCCTTCTCTTCCTTACCCCATACGGTTCTGGAAAGAGAGCCTCCATCAGTTCGCACATACGCGTGGACTGCCTCCCCACCCCCAGCCTGGCAACACTGGGCACATTTCAAAAGACACTAAATTCGATAACTAACACTTATTCCTCATTGCCCTCTCCACGATCTTCTTGGCAGGGGTTAGAATTTGACATTGCTAGCTGAAAATAATGCATTGTCAAATAGGAAAACTGCAGGCTATAATTTTTAACACTTGTATCTGTTATTTGAAACATGAAACATTGCATCAGTTTGACATTAATTTATATAATGGGGACGGAAAGGGATAATGCCATCTTAGTGACCACCTCCATTTAATTAACTGACATTGAGAGCAACTAACCAAAAATATGGAATTACCATGTACGAAAACAAAGGCTGTTTGTACACCTTCCATCATGCATTATTGAAACGCGCCATGTCATTAGGGAGAATAATCAGGATGCTGGTGTGAAACCAGCCACTGATAAATGCAGACGCAAAACTTTTATGAAAGTTTGTAAATACAGTATTGTATGGAAATTCCGATGCATATTGGCTTTCTTGAGCACTGTAAAGTGTTTTATTATGAAAAAAAAGTGGATAAGATACTTATCTTTTAAATTGGAGTTTAATATTTTATTAGTGCCAGGCACATAATTCTCATCAAATGGCAGGAAACTCTTTTTTGTATGGATATAAATGTCTAGAGTTTAATATTTCAAAGATAAGTACCTACCACTGCATCTATCACACAGCAGCTTAATGGAATTTACTTTTTCTTAAATATTTATACTGTATCTGTGTTTGCTAGTCAAGCGATTACAGAACTCTAAGGTGGCGGGCAAGGCTAGTCATGGTATTAAGAAGACAAGCCACCCGTGCATTTTACTCCTGCAGTCCACATGCCATTGATGGGGACAGAGATAATTAACTCAGAACCAGGGGCTTAGATGGGGCGACGAGAAAGATCTACTTCTCGAAACCAAACAGCCGGAAAGTTTCTTTGATTTAACCTGAGTTTACAGACAACTTCTCAGAAGAAATTAAGTTGAACTACTTAGGACAAAACGAGAGGGAGAGAAAGGCGTTTGGCTTTAAAGGGGAAATTGCCTTCCCTTGGAAAGCTCTCTCCCTCTGCCCACCCCTCCCCCACCGGGCCAGCTGTTTCCCAGGGACCAAGAGGGTGCATCCGCTCCCCACTCCTTCAGCCCTGCAAACTCCTTCATCGGGCCCGAGAAATGCTTTCTGATCCATGCTGATACAATTACCTAGCCTTTATTGGCAATTTAGACCTGCTTTTAGGGACATTTTAGAGCAAATGATGTTTTCTTGAATTTTTTTTTTTTTAAAAAGCCGTGCTATTCCCTATACCTTTGGGATAAGGTGGAAACTGAGTTAGAGGCTCATTAGAGGGCTGATTGCTACAATGTGGGTTGTTTTTGTTGTTCTTGTTTTTGTTGACATTGTTGGGAGCTGGGCTACCCAAACGGGAGGTATGGGCCGGGCGACGCTCTGCTCTCCATCAAAAAGTATTTTTATTTTCTGTGTTTGGGTGAAATATGAACCGGGATTTACCGCTCCTGTACTTAGAAAGGTCTTAACAGCCTTCCATTAGTGGAAAGATATGAAAATGGGTTCAATAAATTTTCCCATCTGCACATGAGCCAGGGAGAGCGCTGGCTCTCGGCTGCTTTAGCAGGTGGATATGTCCAGTTTGTAAGATGCTCTGCTTCCCTCCTCGGTGGCGTTTAGGCCGGTATTAACCAAGGAGCGGTTCTACTGACAGTAAATAAAACCAGCTGTCCTGAAGGCTTTCTGACAAGGATTTAAATAGAGTGACATTGAAAGCCCCTCAGTGGTATTCGCGAGGGCCCAGAAGCCCACAGTGTTTCCTGTCCACCCAGCAAGATGCTGGACCAGAGGCTCCGGGTAGGGTTACCAGGTGAGATTTAATTCAGACCCTGCTTTGCCAAACCACATCTGAAACGGTGGCGGTCTCCTGCCCGCAGGGTCCGCAGCTCGGAGAAGGGAGCGGGGCAGATGTTGTGGGGCCGTCTGCAAGGGGAGCCAGGACTTAAGCTGTGTCTCTCACTGAGACCTGGTGGCGGGGTGGGGGGGTCAGGCCTGCAAGCAGCAGGACCTGGAGTCTGGCTCTTGGAGGACCACAGGGCCGGGCCCTGCCTGGTGGTAAATAAAAGCTGATCGTTGAAAATTCTCTTGCAGCAACATGGATGGAACGAGAGACTCTCAGACTCAGTGAAAGAAGTCAGAAAGACAAAGACAAATAAATGCCACATGATGTCACTTATATCTGGAATCTAGTACACAACACAAATGAAACTTTCCACAGAAAAGAAAATCATGGACTTGGAAGAACAGACGTGTGGTTGCCGAGAGGGATGGGGAGGGAGTGGGATGGACTGGGAATCTGGGGTTAATTGATGCCAACTATTGCTTTTGGAATGGATAAGCAATGAGATCCTGCTGCATAGCACTGGGAACTGTAGCTAATCACTTACGATGGAGCGTGATGGAGGATAATGAGACAAAAAGAATGTATATATCTATATGTGACTGGGTCACCTTGCTGTACAGTAGCAAATGGACAGAACACTGTAAACCAGCTAAAATGGAAAAAAATGAAAATCATTTAAAAATAAATGAATATAATGTTCATGATCCTCCCATAAAATTCTCTTCAGCGGGGCTGGGTAAGCAAGAGAGAACTGTGGTAAGTAAATAACTGTTCATTAAAAACATTCTTTGGAGGAAACAGTGCTCCCCAGATCCCCGCTGGCACAGGTCTGTGTCAAATGCATGTCTTCTGCCTTGTGACAGGGTTCACTTCAGCTGAGAACAGATCTCAACGGCTCAGCCCTCCAGGGCTCACCCTCATGCTGTAAACTGGGTGTGGGCTCCTTGCCTGTCCTGTGATCTGGGCTCCGCAGGCCTCTCGGACCTCGCCTCGGATGCCCCGCCTCAAGGTTGGTGCCCTGCACACAGGCCACGCTCAGGCCCACTTCTGGCCCCTGTCCTTGCTGTGCCCTCTGCCTGATATGACCTCCCGTGTGCCCAGGCGTGGCGGCTTCCCCATCACTTCGTTGCTATATATATATATATATATATATATATATATATATATATATATTTTTTTTTTTTTTTTTTTTTTTTTTTTGTCTTTTCACCTTATCTAGAGCCGCACCTGCGGCCACAGCCACAGCAACACGGGATCCGAGCCGCGTCTGCAACCTACACCACAGCTCACGGCCACGCCGGATCCTTAACCCACTGAGCAAGGCCAGGGATCGAACGCGCAAACTCATGGTTCCTAGTCGGATTCGTTAACCACTGAGCCACGACGGGAACTCCCGTTGCTACATTTTAAGTGACTCACCTCCTCAGACGCACTGAGACGGTGTCTAATGTTCACGCCCGCATCCCGCATCCAGTCCGCAGCTCCCTCCTTTATTTCATCCTTGGCCTTCCTCGCTACCTAATATGATCCTCTTTTGCATCTTTCTGGATGTCCTGTCACCCCCGCTGAGCCAAATGACCAAAGAGAGCAGGGTCCTCCCCTTGTCTCTTGCCGTATCCTCAGCGCTCAGCCTCACAAAGGCACACAGCCGACGCTCGACTTATCCTTGCTGGGAGGCCGAGACCAAAAGACTTAACAGGGAGGCAGGGCCAGCACCTAGTGAAAAATTTGCCCTGGAGAGGCCCAGCCTTGTGCTCTGAAGGGGGGTACCTGCCGGCCTGCTAAGTGAGGTCCAGGTAGCTCAAATCCCCATGAAGTGCGCAGAGGGGCCAGCAGGGGGCACTTAGGAAGCAGGCACAAGGGAGAGGCTGCTGTGGCCGGAGCCTGGCCATGCGCGCGGAAGGGAGCATCTTGCTGCCCTCTGTCAAAGCTCTCCAGCACATAAGCATATCGACGCTTGTTACGTTCTCCGTTCTAGGCCAGAATTCCAGGGAAGGCTACCACGTAGGAGCTTGGACCATCTGGAGAAGTCCTGGCCAGAGACTAGGGCAGACCCAGAGTCACCGCTATGACTGAGGCTCCGGAAAGCCGGACTCGCTCAAATCCAGCTGTGGCATGCCCAGAGTGACCCCAGGAACCTCCAACCCAGACGGCAGGGCTGAGAGTGACTCTCCAGGCACTAGACGTGGGGACGGCTGGGTGGTAATGGATGCGGAAACAGACCCCAAGTTTGGGATAGGCAGGGGCAGGTTCAAGTTCTGAAGGGTCCACACAGTCTTCAAAAGCATCCTGGTGTGGGCGGCTAGGACTGGCACGGGTCCTACCTACAGGACCTCCGAGGGAGGCCCTGAGGCCTGGCTGGTGGGCATGGCCCGGGCAGCAGAGGACACAGTGGGGCATGTGTGCTTGCCGGGGTGAGGTGGTGTGAACACGGGTCTACAGTGCCTAGGACGCGGCCGTGCCTGAGAAATGTGGCAGCTCTGGGCCCTGGTGCCCCTGTGTGTACTCAGCAGGCCACGTTGGGTAGTAACTCCACTCTCAGGGAGAGCGCTTGCCTAGGGAGAGTCAGCCAGTCCCAGGGTGCTCTTGGAATGGTGCAGATTGTCTACCAGGTTTCTTTTTGGTTTTTTCTTTGTACAGCTGCACTGGCAGCATGTGGAAGTTCCCCAGGTAGGGACTGAACTGGAGCTGCAGCTGAGACCCACGCCACCGCCACAGCAACGCCAAATCCGAGCTGCCTCTGCGACCTACACCACAGCTTGCAGCCACGCCGGATCCTTAACCCACTGAATGAGGCCAGAGGTCGACCCCAAATCCTCATGGACATTGTGCAGGGTTCTTAACCTGCTGAGCGACAGTGGGAACTCCTCTTTCTCAGGTTTCAATACCAGGCCATCGATCGATCCTTAGCTGTCCTCTAAGCGCCAAGCACCGTGCCCCCACCACAGGCATACCCAGCCCTTGTTCACTGGAACGCACCGATGGCTTTCTTTCTGCCCTTTCTCTGCACAGATGCCCTCCCACAAGGGCCACTGGCTGTGAGCTCCTCCTGTGGCTCACAGTCACCTGGGGTGTGCCTGCATGGGGCTGAGCTGGGGAGCTACCCACAAGGCAGATGTTCCCAGCAGTGACTGCCCCGCAGTCCCCACAGTGGCTCCTCACTCTGGACCAAGACCATGAAAGCACTTCACTGTCCCCAAACCCTTGGCAGAATGGAGTCCTGGGACCCTTCCCTGCAGCCCACAGTCCAGGCACCCCTGTCTCAAGCCGGGGTGCACAATCCATCAGTGTCCAGCAGGGAGACTCGTTGTCTGAGGGCAGAGATGGGGCCCCCTGGGGCTTCACGCCTCGAAAGGGAATTCCGTGGAGAGCGCCCTCAGCGGCTTTGCAGCTCCAGGCAGCCCAAAAGGAGATGCTTCAGATCAGGTCTGTTTCCCAAGCAGTGGTGATGGTGGTGAAATAAAAGCAGAATTAAGGGCTTATCACGTAAATGCAAGGAAGGGGGCGGCAAGCTCCAACCCCACCCTCGAGAGGAAATACCATTGCTTTTCAAAGATGTTTTCATACATCCAACTCCGTGAAAGCACATCCTTGCTCCTTATCTCACTCCTAGGCCACATTTTGAAGCAAAAAAAAAAAAAAAATAATGTGTGTATGTGTGGGGTGTAGGGTATGAGGGCTCGTGGATAGCTTCGTGTGTGTCTAAATTCCCCTAAGCCGTTCCCCCAGTGGTTTCCCCATTTGAGAATGCGCTCTCATCTGCGTGGCTCCCTGCATTTCCGTAAAGACATAAATGAATACAATAAAAAAAGTCTAAAGATGGTGCCACGAGACCTCTGGGTCAGGCAAAGCCTGTGGAGTTTGAGCCGGTTACCAGACAAACAGAAGGGAGCAGTTATCGCCGGCCACGCCGCCTTCCGCTTCGTGTGAGGGAATCATTTGGTGAGAAAGATTCAATTTCATAAAAATGATTTTCAAGAGCTGTTTTGTGAGTCGTCAAATGGTGGGTATTTTTTTTTTTCCCTTTCACCAAAATGAATAAAAACTTTATGTTCAGTGCGGTACTTAGGTATTGGTTTTGTTAATTTCTTAAAACAAATTGGCTCCCCAGTAAATCCCAGGCTTGGACAGCCACATTAAGCTAGCAGTGGGGAGGCAATCTGAGCTTGATTATCCTGCGAGAGAATTCCCAGAATTTCATCCAAACTGTGATTTGTTCTGTTATAAAAGGCCTATAAAACCCAGTATAGAAATTCCTGCAGGAAACTCGAGTGTTTAAATATTGGCAATTACTCTCTCGTGATTAAAGAAAGATATGAAGGACAGGACATCAGCGCCCAACAGAAAGTTCGAGGTGTGGCCTGGACCCGAAATCACGGAGGGGGCCGGGGGTTGGGGGGACAACTTGAGGTTCGTTCGTAAATCAGCTTGGGACACTTGGACGCCCTGAACAGGCTGGGCTGGGGGGCGGTGAGGGCCTGGGTTGGGAGGAGCACAATATACCTCGAACCCAGGCTTGCGGGAAATTACCCTAGAAACTTCTGCAGAAGGGAAGCCCTGGTGGCCTGGAGTCTCTGCGATGACGGGGATCAGGGGTTTGAATTGTCATTTTGCTTTCTGCCAAAGCGCTGCTGCTGACAGACGAGCACAGGTGCTCTCACGTCTCACCATCTCATCACTCACACAAGCCCACCCTACGCGCTCCAGACTCAGGGCCCCAGTTCTAGAAGCTCCAAGAGCCGGGATGCTGGGTTGGCCCTCTCCGGCCGGGAGTGTGACCCTTCTGAGTTGGCTCCGGCAATTTCCTTCTGCTCAGGCTCCATCTTCTAGGTGGCGATCTGTAACTCCGCTGCCTGTGATGTCACCTAAGGGTGACACCTTGGGGCTTCTCCAGCCGTCCCATGTCACAGGTGAGGAGGCCGAGGCCCAAGAGCCTGGCACGGACACCAGCCC
>PVHT020000178.1:6689194-6822497 GCA_004024745.2 Catagonus wagneri
AAAACAACACACGGCCGGGTCAAAGTGGAGGATCGAATCAGGAAGAGGGTGGAAACACACACGTAGCACAGGTTCGTGGAAAGCCCGGAACGCCCGTGTAGGTCAGAGATGACAAATGGCCGAGCCCCGAAGGTGTGTAATCCATTTATTGATCTCTCTCGCTGTCCCTCCCTCCCGGTCTGGGGGCCTCTCGGGGGAGAGAGAGAGAGAGAGAGAGGGAGTGAGTCACAGATTCTTTGGGCTGAAATTGTGTAGGAAGGACACGGGTTTCCCATTGGCCAGACATCTGCAGCGGCTTGGCCAAAATATGGAGCCCATTACAAGGAGATGTGGTTCACGTTTCTGATGGAGACAAACAACCCCGCTTGGGCGGATGGCCTGGGTCTCTGTGTCTCTGGAAAGGCTGATGGCAGCAGCTGCCCCTTCTTCCTGACAGTCTGCTGCACCAGGGAGGGTCATGGACTGATCAGAATAAAGGGAATAATATCATTTAATAAGGACTGAGCATTTGTTGTGTGCTGGGGACTTTTCTTCCACTCTCGTTTGCTAACTTATTTAACCCCCGCAGTGCCCGTGCCAGGTGGAGTCTGTGCTTCTCATCCTAGATCTGAGTTGGCTTGCGGGCCACGTGACCCACCCCCAACTCCCCCCGCGCCCCCCCCACCCCGTTTCCCTAAGCTTCATCTTTCTCATCTGGAAAATAGGAATTATCACATAGCCTTCTATTTGGCCAACGTGAAGAATTAAAACCTTTTTGTAAGCGTATAACTTCCCAGACCCTTCATTCTTTCCAGAAACATCTCCATTAAGGATCTGGAAAAATTAGGCCCCAGGACAAAGAGGGGAGAGAATGATAATTTGGGGTTCTTCTAAATGGAGGGGGTGGCAAAATTTTTTTGGAAAGCACCAGAATAGCAAATGTGTTCAGCTCTGTGGGTCTCTGTTGAAACGCCTCGATTCTGCAGACCAAGAGCGGCTAGTGACCACATGTGAAGGAAGGGGTATGACTACATCCCAGCGAAACTTTATTTCCAGAAACAGGTCGTGTCTGCCATGGGTTGAATGTGACCTCCAGGCCATAGTTTGCCAAACTCTGCTATAACCAGCAAGATCTCTTCGCCCGTCTTGCCAAGGCCACATCTATCATAAAGCGAAGGAGTTTGCGAAGACGTAGAAATCGAATATTGCCATCTTCATTCCTCTGGCTTTTTATTTTAGGGGTGGATGAACCAAATAAGGTGACGCTAATCAAAACGTTTGAACTCTGAATAATGGAAGATCTCTAATTCCCGGAGCGAATGAGCCTGAGGTTTTTATCTTAAACATGGAGAGTTCATGATTGTAAGTCTCTGGCATGGTTTACTGAATTATAATTGACAAAAGAAACAGTAAAAATAGATTAATGCTAACATGAGTGATCAATTTCCCCCTGAAGTACCGGGCAGGATTACTTTGCCCATTGAATTCATCGCTAAGGCTTCCTTTTGACAGCCTCAAATCCTCAACAGTAGGCGCTTGGCGTTTCTTCTGCTACCTTGGGGTGACGGTACCATGTTTCAAAGTTATTCAGAACCTGATTGGCCGTGTTCCTGCAATACATTTTCCTAACCTCAAGATAAAGATCCATGCATCTCTTTACCCTTTAAACAAAAAAGCTATTGTAATAGCATGTAGTCTGAGGCATGGTCTGAATACCAAAATCTGCACATGGCCCGCTAAGCTGTTTAAGAATGGAAGAAGTACTGTCTAATAGCATCAGGAAATTGAAATTTAAAAATTTTTCTCACTCACTTATTTGATGAGAACTGGGTATGCTGACAGGTGAAGCAGAAAGCCATTTTTCAAGTTAAATGCCAAGTGGTTATATAGCATAATATTCAGTCAAAATTAACCACCTCACTGCTGCACTGACACCCAGCGTATTTAATGCCAACTGTTCCTGCAAAGAAAACGGCAGAGCTCTGGGAATGCTTGCAGAAGGGGAAAGAAACTGTTACTAATACTTCAATTATTTAGTAGGCACCCCGACTCCCTGAGTGGGAAAAAATGGACTGGCAGCTGCACTGACTCCTGCCGGCGCCCCGTGGAGGTTCCAGGCTCCTCTGGGTCCTCTAAGCCAAACCTCAGAAAATTTCTGGATTTAGGCTGCCTCTGGCAGTCTGTCCACTGGCAAACCCTTTAAAAAAAAAAAGCAACTAGACACCTGCCTGCAGGCAAAGGCGCCAGGGATGTCAGAGAGATGGGTTTTCGGGGCTGGTTTCCTAGTGACTGTAAAGCAGGATTCTCCAGCCTCCGGGGAGCTCAAGACCCATGTCCCATAGCATCGTGGGTGCAGAGCACGCACAACGGAATCGTTGTTTGCTAGGATTTGCATACCCAGGAGGGGACAGGAGGAGGAAGGACAGAAACAGCCCCTTCTTGGAAATTCTGACCACCCTCTTTTCGGATCCGTTCGTTGAGTGAACATGTCCCGATGCTCCAGTGATTGACCCAGGAAGTGTAGACCTCAGGTTCCAACCGCAAACAAAAAACAGGCTGTGAGAGCTACTCCAAGCTTCAAATCCGCAGGGACCGAGTAACCAGAGGGACTCCTTCTTCCCTCCCACAAAGGTGGGGACATTTGTCTTAAGGCGGCATGGCCCAGGGTGGCTCCTGGGTGTCTCGGGACCTGCCGGGAGCAAGGGGACAGCCAGGATAGACGAAGTCCGCCAGGCATGGATCAAATTCTTCCTGCTTAAGGATGATCTTGAAACATTTCATCTCTTCAGGTTTGTAAGTTCCCACGCAGTGTTTTATTGGCCTTTTGGAACCACCCAAAGCGACGGGAAGGGAGAGGTTATTGGGGTCCTCAGGTGCTTCCAGAAAGGGGTACTGGTGGCCCCCGAGTCATGGCATCTATTTGTAGATAGGCCAGGCCTGGTATTCCGGTCTCTTGGCTCCACATCTTATGAGGCTTCTTTAAAAAGTAACTGATATTAAAAATATTTTTTTTTGTCTTTTTGCCTTATCTAGGGCCCCACCCGCGGCATGTGGAGGTTCCCAGGCTAGGGGTCTAACAGGAGCTGTAGCTGCCGACCTTCACCACAGCCACAGCAACACCAGATCCGAGCCGCGTCTGCAACCTATACCACAGCTCACAGCAACGCTGGATCCTTAACCCACTGAGCAAGGCCAGGGATCGAACCCGCAACCTCATGGTTCCTAGTCTGATTCGTTAACCACTGAGCCACAACGGGAACTCCCGTACATGTTATTAAAGTCACTCGCAGACATCTTTAAAATCCATCATAGGTCAAAATTTATTTAGCCAGTCTATTAACATTGACTATTTAGGTTTTTAAGGTTGTTGCTGTCCCTGCACTTTTGAGCATCTCTGTGCATAGTTCAGTATCAATCACTCGGACCATTTCCTTGAAGGCAAAATTTCTACGTCACAAATTGCCAGGTCCCAAGCCAGGGCCAGGGCTTACTTCACCACCCTGAACGACTTCCCCAGTCTACCCCAGGCTCTCCCTTCAAGCGACGCAAGCCAGTCTCGCTGGCCTCCTTTAGAATGAGTTAGTCCTGGCTCGGGACTCTTTTGAGCCACATCAGGGCTTCCCAACCTCAATGTTGACAGTAATGAGACTTGGTGCCAGGTGATTCTTTGTCAAGGAGGCTGTCCCGGCCACTGCAAGGTGTTTAGAAGCATCCTTGGCCTCCAAATACCCACAGCGCCATTTACAGCCATCAGAAGTGTTTCCAGAAATGACCAAAGCTGTCCGGAGGGCAGAATCGCCCTTGCACGAGAAGTACTGAACTTGAGCACGGTCTGGCAACACAACCGTATGGGTGAGTTAGCACCTTAATGGTAGGAGAAAAATTTATTTCCAAGAAAAAAGCCCCCTAATTCTTCCCAAAGCAAGCCGTTAAATTACACGTAGATCTATAGGCGTATACGAAAGAGTCATTACTCTACGAAATTAACCGTTCCTCCCTGTTCCCACAGAATTGTACATGCACTTCTAGCTGTTAATCATCACTTACGTACAGTTGTTATTTTACTGCTTATTGTGTTTTTTTCCTTCTTTGGACTCCCGAGTCTCTGGGAGCAGAGTGATTCTTACCCATTTCTTTGTCTTTGGCGTAGCACTGTGTTAATACAGAGTGGATTACGTTGAATGCATAAATGAATCAATGAGTTAATTAACCTGAGACTGAGACACACGTGCACTCACACATGCACACATAGGACACGTGTGTGTGTCCATCTGTACACTGTGTATGCACTTACACACCCACAGCCTTTGTAGAGAAAAGCAAGGGTCACCAACGATGAAAGCATCTTTTGTTTTCTGACTACACACTGATTTCGAATGGTAAACTTTCTTTGTGGCAACACAAAACACTTCCTAAGTCTGAACAGAAAAACATCCGGGGAGTCAGAAGCAATGCATTTTCCAGTGAGGTGGGACCCCTCCTTTTAAATAATATAAAACAGATAACCAACAAGGATCTGCTGTATAGTGCAGGGAACAATAGTCCATATATTATAACAATCTATAAGGGACAAGAATCTGAAAAAGAATAGATACGTGTATGGATAACTGAATCACTTTGCTGTACACTTGAAATCAACACAACGTTGATTTCGAAGGAGGAAACTTTTTCTTTTGCTTTGAGACAATTTACTGCATCATTAACACATGTCGTTTAATGGAAAGTCTTGTTATTTTTGGAGGAAAAAAATGCATATTCCATACTAAATATAATAACGACACAAACCTTTACTAAATAACTGTAACAGTTTATAAATATTTAAATAGTAAATCTAAAAGTCCTGAGGGACTAGCGAAGGCACAGAGGGAGGATCTGACTTGTAAAGGACTAAAAATAGGTTCTGACACACACGCCTGTAGGTTTTTTTTTCTTTTCTTTTCAGGCAGGGGACTGGATAGTGAGACCTTTTTGCAAAAAAACAACGGCGAGGGCAAAGTGGGCCTCTTGGAGTTTTAATAACGGTAACCCAACTGTTAAGCGGTAACAGTGACGACATTGATCAAAGGGCTCAACCAAAGACAGAGAAGCCCCCAAACCTTCCATGTTCCGCCTCTCACTTTGGCTACAGGTGTTTGAAGACTCACCGTGGACACTGAGTAAGCTGAGGCGACCCGTGCCGCAGCAAGCAGACCCAGGGGACCTGCAGGGCATCCTGGGAAAGTCCCACTACGTGTTTTTGAGAACTACTGTGTGCCAAGGCAAGGGGGTGAATCTCCACTGAGATTCACACACTTTTATAACCAAGATCAGTTATTACCCCTTTGATTATAGATAACAAAATAGAGACCCAGAGACGTTAAAAAAAGACCACCCGAGGCCACATGCTACTGAGTAAAAGAGTTGGGATTTGAGCCTGGGTTTCACTGGAATGGAAGCATTCCCTTATCAGGAAGTATGTGATTTTTCCCAGACCTGTGCCAAAGCAGGAAAGCTATACCTGGATACCTTCGGCAAATACAAAGTTCATGACTTTATCCAGATAGGTGCGATGGTGGTCCACATGACATTTTTCATTAGCCTTTTAAAAAATTATTAGTTTTTAACTAAAGGAAATAAATCAGAAAGAGAAAGACAGATATCATATGATAGCACTTATATCTGGAATCTAATATACGGCACAAATGAAACTTTCCCCGGAAAAAGAAACTCAGGGACTTGGAGAACAGACTTGTGGTTGCCAAGGCGGTGGGGAGGGAGTGGGATGGACTGGGAGTCTGGGGTTGATAGATGCAAACTATTGCATCTGGAGTAAATAAGCAAAGAGATCCTGCTGTATAGCACAGGGAACTCTATCTAGTCACTTGTGATGGAACATGATGAAGGATAATGTGAGAAAAAAAATATATGTTTGTGTGTGTGAGATTGGGTCACTTTGCTGTACGATAGAAATTGACAGAACATGGTAAATCAATTATAATGGAAAAGATAAAAATCACTGAAAAATTAAAATTATTTTTTTAGATTGAGGCATCATTGATTAACAACGTTGTGTTGATTTCAGGTGTACAGCAAAGGGATTCAGTTATCCATACACGTCTCTATTCTTTTTCAGATTCTTGTCCCTTATAGATTGTTATAATATATGGACTATTGTTCCCTGCACTATACAGCAGATCCTTGTTGGTTATCTGTTTTATATGTAGTAGTGTGTGTGTGTTAATCCCAAACTCTTAATTTATCCCTTAATTCCTTCCCCTTTGGTAGCTACCAGTTTGTTCCTTATGTCTGTGGGTCTATTTCTGTTTCGTAAATAAATTCGTCTGTATCATTTTGTTAGATTCCACAAAAAAGGGTTATCACATGACATTTTTCTTTGGCTTAGTATGATAATCTCTAGGTCTCACCTAGTACGATAATCTCTAGGTCCATCCATGTCGCTGCAGACGACGTTAGAACCTTAACTATAACAGTATCCCTACTGAGTCCAGATGTCAGAAAACTTGGTCTTTTTACTGTTGCTTAAAAAGTTACCTTAACCGCTATTTTCCTGAGGATGCATCTCACGAGCGTGGAACAAAAAAGCTTCCCAGGCGTGTCCGGGTACCTCCTGTGGTCTTTACGGGACAGAGGCTGCAGCTCCCACCCCGCCTCAGGCATCTCATTTTCCCCTGCCCCGGAGCATCAGTCTTACACTCTGTTCCTTTTGTACTACGGCTGAAGTTAAAAGTGTGCATGACCAGGCATCTTCTCCATCAGAACCGGAGGCTCGGGAGGGCTGTGGAGAAGTGGCAGAGAGGGTGGACTTGCTTTCAGGTGGAACTGGCAGGACGCCTTCTCATTCCCTCAGATCTTCTGCTCTTGGGATATTCTTGCTGCAAATTCAGCGCTCCTCAGCCCGAAGGAGCCGGGCTTCCCCCTTCTGCTCTCTCCCTTTGGAGAGTGAGCTGGCACTGAGTGCTCTGTCCTGGAGCGCTCTCATTCCGGGGGTGCTGCAGTCAGATCAGCTGGGGGAGATGATGAACCAAAAATTAAACTGATTTATGGATTCAGAACATCTCAGAGCTTTTAGTACGTTAATCCAGGACGGCAGCATTTTCTGTAGTGTTTCCCAGCTTTAAATGAGTATGGAATTCTTTCTCACCCATTGTCTGACAAAACGTCTTGGGATATGAGTATACTGGGACCCACAACCAGGGAACGGAGGGCCAAAAGACATTTCAGTGAATGAAGGTTCATCATCCTCGCTCTGAAAGCCCTGCATCCACGTGGCTGTAAGTCTTTGCAAGGCGAGGACAGAAGCACCCTCCATTGCCAGGAAGCATTTGGGCTTGTCTGCTTGGAGAATTCTAGGCTTTCACGCCTTGAGAGTGTCCAGAGAGTGCGAGAAGAGAGTTGGGGGGAGGATTTGTTCGATGTTTTGTGAACTTTTAAATGAAAATTTACTTGTAAAAAGTTAATATTTCAGTCTTCAAAAGCATCCATGTTTAACCACCGCTAGTGGGCAGCAGCCAAAGAGCTGTTTGACACGTGGGTGTGTGTCTCACCAGTTCAAAGACAGCCCCCTTCCAAGACTCCTGACAGGTCCCTCCAGAGCCATTGGACACAGAATGGCACAGAGGGGACCTCAGCTGTGCAACGGACCCATCAGATAAACTCCCCGGATGGCTATGGCGCAAGTTATCTTAAGAAAAGGCATTATCATTACTGCATCTTACCATGCATTTCCAATTGAGTTATCACAAGGGTATTGCAAGAAAAAAAAAAAATCATAGGAGTTGGCAGTAACTCAGTAAATAAAATCACCACTTTAATTGCTCCAGTGTAACAGGTCGATCATTATCCAGAAAGGTTTTGATATATTTTTTAATTAAATGGTGACTCTCTTGATCGATTTCGCTGATAATCAAGCAATCCTCCTCTTTCCCCACCCTCCAAACAGTCTGCTTCGCACATAGGACGGTTACTTAGCCGCGGAAACATGGAGACATGGAGACCTAACTACTGTGCAGCCTCAGGCAAGTGGCTTCCCCTCTCTGTGCCTCAGCTCGCCAATCTGCAAGGAGCGGAGCATGAGCAAATCGGCTCTGCAGCCGCTCCCTGCTCCGGGACGCTTCGATGGGAATGCGCGCTGTTATTTTACTGGGCAGTATTTTTTTACAGCAACGGAAACTGACACTTTCATCATTTCACTTGCAAGAGCCCATCGGATATCAGAGCTCAGCACAGATCAGCAGGCATCCCTCTAAAAGGCCTCTAGTGTTTGCTCTCCCACTAGTAGGGAGACACTCCCTAAGCCTGTTGTCTGGTTTACAAAGTGGGATGGTGGTTTCTGATTTATTTGTAAAATCCAAGTGTCCCTCCGTGTGGGTGTGGTGAACCCCGGCCCCACCTGAGGGTCATCAAAAACCCCCCCTGCCTTGTCTGACTCTGCGCTGTCTCGATCCCTGTCCTTTGAAGGCCGTACTGGGACTGAACTTGCAGGCTGTGCAGCTGACGGCCTCAGCTAACGCCCCGTTCACTCCACTGCTTACTAGCTAAGTGATGCTTGGCCCCACTTCACTTTTATTTTTTTTTCTTTTTTGGCTGCCCTGCAGCGTATAGGGTTCCTGGCCCAGGGATCAGATTCAAGCTGTAGTTGCAATCTACGCCAGATCCTTTAACCCACTGTGCCAGGCTGGGGATCAAACCTGAGTCCTGGTGCTACAGGGAGACTCTTAATCCCATTTCACCACAGTGGGAACTCCTTGGCCCCATTTTATACTGGGGGGAAAGTTAAGGTCCCAAGAATTTAATTATTTTTTTTTCCTGGTTTTTATTTCAGGAAAAAAAAAATGTCTCCCTATCTTCTATTGCCCTTTTTTTTTTTTTTGGTCCTTTGTCTTTTTGGGCTGCACCTACAACATATGGAGGTTCCCAGGCTAGGGGTTAAATCAGAGCTGTAACCACTGGCTTAAGCCACAGCCACAACAACACAGGATCTGAGCCAAGTCTGTGACCTATAACACGGCTCACGGCAACGTTGGATCCTTAACCCACTGAGCAAGACCAGGGATCAAACCCGCGTCCTCATGTATACTGGTCGGGTTCGTTAACCACTGAGTCACGACGTGAACTCCCCATTGTCTACTTTTTCTTTAGTTGCTGCTTGTTTCAATTTTCAGAGTTTCCTGGGGGCTTAATACAGGTTTGTAAATTGAGATAAAGAAATTGCTCATCCTTGGTAAACAGCACAGTACCAGGCATTGCCTAGCTGATTATTTCAGTGGCTACCCCACCAGCCTCAGGAGACGGGCAGCCACCTGGCGTGAGGATTGAGGGCAGAGTCCAGCGCTATGCTGTGGGACTTGTATGCATGCATCATAAAAACAGGAACACGAATGCCTTACAAAAGCCAGGACTGGTGAGACATTTCCTTGTAGGTTGTTCCCTCCTGGAGGGGTGGGACTCACCTCCATTCGGCCATGTGGGTGAAGATTTGTGGCCTGATCTGAATATTTTCTCTTCCAGAAATAGCCCCATGGAGGCTGAACAGCATTACAAAAGGTGGCCCTGCTAAGCTGCCGTGCTGGCCTTCCGTACCTCTTGTTCTGCTTCTGCGACTAGATGAAGGCACTTCCTGTTTGTAGATTTCATCCGTAGCTCCTCAAACTGAGCTCCTGAAGAAACAGAGGTGACGACAGACTGCCCCGCTTCTCCCCCATGTCTCCAACGGTCTTTGTAAAAGGAGTTCCGAAAAATCCTCTGGGATCAAAAGTCACCAAAATGTCACTGGGCTCAGATTTTCTAGCCATAGGACATTTTTACATAAGGCATGGTTTTCCAGTTTTGTTGATTTGGCTTTAAAAAAAAAAAAAAAAACAGGTTGGGAGTTCCCTGCTGGCTCAGTCGGTTAAGGATCAGGTGTCCCTGTTCTACTGCTCTGACTCCGATTACTGCTGTGGTACGTGTTCAGCTTCTGGCCTGGGAACTTCCTCAAGCTGTGGGCACAGCAAAGATAACAAAACAACAAAAACCGAAAAACCGGGCAACAGCAATAGGCACATCAACTCTCTTTAGGGTTTATGTTATGTAGAAAAAAACAAAGTACCATAGATTTTTTTTTTCCCAAGAAAAGATGTATTGAGCTGGTGCTAGCAGTAAGATGAAGAAAAACCATGAAATTCTTCACAGTGTTGCAGGAAAATTGTCACACTGCAGGGGACCATTCCCCTTGCCCACGGGCCAGCCTCAAAGGCAGTACATTTATACGCAAATTTTTCAGCATCTTTGGACAGTAGCTTTCGCCTCCTCGTGCAATTGTAAAGTCCCACAAAAGGGTATTTACTTTATCTTGTCAGAAAATGTAGTCATAAAAGAATCATAAGTGCCCTCTGTTTATCAGCCTGTCTCTGCATACTGGCTGTCACTGGAGACATAGCTTGTTTTCTTTCTTTTTCTCTCTCTCCCTCTGAAGACAATGAAATTGTCCCTTGCTCTCTTCAGCAAAAATACCGAGGACCCTAAGATATCAGAGAAAGCCTGTTAGAAACAGTGTTTTATGCCCCATCGTTAAGATCCAGGTAATGAGCAATTACGCAGATCGTGAATTAATTATATTTAAAAGAGAGGCCATTACAATCGATATTCACCACGTTGCAATTGCATTCTGGAATTAATCTAATTAAAAACTTTCAGTTGGCCGGGATCTGTTTATACCACCTTTGTGAAGAATCACAATTAACAGCTGTCTTTGATAACTACTGTTATGTACGCACTCATCCACCATGGATCTGAAGGTGTGAACGCTTAGGTGGACTGATTAAGGCGATCCTGTGGGGGACTTGCTCTCCCAAGCTGATCGCCCCCAGAAGATGGTTCAGACACCTTTACAGTGGGTGCTCGAGCCTGTCCTTCGGCTTTTAAGGCCCCGAGCAATGGTTTCAAAGTGAGGCTGGAGGGTCAGCCGTTGGTTGGTGGCTGGCAGAGGTCGTGCCATCTACGCAGCTGAAGCTTTTTGAAGGACCACTGTTTCCCCATGCTTAGATCATTGTGTCAGTGCGGGGCTGTCACTCCTCTCCCTTCCAGGGTGGGCTCAGATCTCAGCCCTGACCAATTACATCACCATGCTTCGCTGGCCACAGCAGTTGGTCCAGACATCGGTCTAGGAGCATGTCAGGGCTTACGTGTCACGATAAGTTTGCAGTGACTTTTGGGAATGAAGTTCTCTTGGTTTCCAATGGTCTTCAACCCAATAGGATGGGGATCTGCAGTTTTTGTTAACCACCTTCCCACCACGCAGAGCAGGGCTGAACTGGGAGAGAGACCAAGTCCTGGGGACATCATTTGTACCCTGAATCCAACTGTACCTGAAGCAATCTCACTTTGGAGCCTCCACTGATGTAATCCAAGGAGAAAATCCTCTTTTTTAGTAAGCCTCTCTGTGGGTCTTTGCTTCCTTGCACTTGTATCTGATAAAAAAAAAAAAAATCCCATGCTTGGCTAACTCATTATTTCATTAGTTATTTTACAAAGTCACCCTTTAAGAAATAAAAGTCCTGGTTAGAAAAGGGGGCTAAGGGTGACACCGAGCAGAGGGTGGATGAGCAGGGGTTAGGGGGAGCAAAGAAGTTGAGTCTTACTTTAAAATGGAAACTCTGTGGGAGTTCCCGCCGTGGCTTAGCAGTTAAGGAACCCGACGAGAATCCATGAGGACTGGGGTTCCGTCTCTGGCCTTGCTCAGTGGGTTAAGGATCCGGTGTTGCCATGAGCTGTGGTGTAGGTCGTAGACGTGGCTCGGCTCCTACGTTGCCGTGGCTGTGGTGTAGGCCGGCGGCTACAGCTCTGATTCAACACCTAGCCTGGGAACTCCCATATGCTTCGAGTGTGGCCCTAAAAAGGCCAAAAAAAAAAAAAAAAAAGAAAAGAAAAAAGAAAGAAACCTCTGTGGCTTTTTTATTAAGTATTCAAAGTACAGTTTCAGCTCATGGCAGGTACCCCTCTGAAAATACTAACATTATTTGAATCCCAGGCTATGTTTTAAGGCTCATTCTTTCCGGTTCTTCACTGATTCCTGATCACAGCAGACAACACAAGTCAGCAACAGTCTCTAGACTCCCCTGAAAATAAGTGCCTCTTTCTAATTGATTTGGTGGGTGAGAAGGAAGTTATCCAAAAATACTGACGATACTCTTCGATGGTATGGGGAGTATCTTACGCAAACTGAACTCTTGTGTTAGAACTATTTTTGGTGCAGCAACTTCCTAGATGCAAAAGGCTTTTAGAGCCATTATCTCCTTTGATGCTCCCATCAAGAGCCATAGCACTCCCCCATTAAACCATCCATCAGTTTATCAGAAACGCCAGCTCTCTGAGCAGATATTCATGGAGGCCTAATAAGCAACAGGCCTGAGGGTCAGACCAAAGTTGTGTTGAGATTCAGGAAATGTGGGCCCACTCTTCTGCTTCTTTAGGACTCCGCTTCAAGAGATTGGGCCAAGATCAAGGGTGGTGGGCTTCCAATTCACGACTGTTAACTCCACTTGAAAAGAAACAGCTACCCCACTACCATCCACCCAGCAAGCAGCCCCATCTCTCCTCTCACTATCACACACTGAACGAAAGCGATTTTTAGCTGGAAGCTGACCCACCTGGATCTTCAGGCCACCTTCCCCGCACAGGCTCCTGCCACATCCTGAGACGGGCCTTAGGTAGGAGATCAAGTGGACATGTGTTTTTGAAGATTTTAGAGGTTTTTAACCCCAGTTGGTTGATAACACTGTCCCTTCCCACTTTAACTTCCCCTCCATCGTCAGTCCTATTATTTAGGTTGGAGTTGGAGTGGCCAATGGGCATTTTGGGGTCTGGATCAGTAAAGTGTGGTTACATTCAGTTAGGGCTTGGAGGAATGCATTTATGTATGATGAGTAGTCACTCCTGCATGTAAGCGTGTGCTTGCCATACCGATGGCTCGCAGGGCTGGCATGAGGCTTACGTCTCCTACCCATCTACACAGATCGACCCCATGCCAGCCACTGAACAGTAGGACCAGGGTCTATTGAGATATGTGCCTCGTAGCCACTGCACGAGAAGAAGGCAGGCTGGGAAGACGTAACGAAGCCTCAGGTGTACGGACCCAGAAGCCCATCTCTGGAAATTCTTCCAATCATCAGACATGTGAAATGACTATTGTAGGATTGATTATCATTGATATCTAGTCAATAGTCTCCTCTCAGGGATATATTTAACAGAAAATACACAATTAGAAACATACCTGGAGTTCCCGTTGTGGCTCAGAGGTTAACAAACCCGACTAGGAACCATGAGGTTGCAGGTTTGATCCCTGGCCTTGCTCAGTGGGTTAAGGATCCGGCGTTGCCGTGAGCTGTGGTGTAGGTCGCAGATGCGGCTCGGATCCCGCGTTGCTGTGGCTGTGGCGTAGGCCGGCAGCTACAGCTCCTGTTAGACCCCTAGACTGGGAACCTCCATATGCCACGGGTGCGGCCCTAGATAAGGCAAAAAGACAAAAAAAAAAAAAAAGAAACACACCCTAATTCCTTTTCCTTCTTGATGAAGAATAAGAAAAACAATATATGAGAATTCTTAGGGTTTGTAAGGCACAAATCTGTAGCGTTAACAGCACTCAGCAAATCCATCTGAGTGTGAATGTGGATATTTTATGCATACTAGAGGAAGGATCTTTCTATTCCCACTATAAAAGATGACATTATATAGTTGTTGATCAAAGAAAATGCCGACAAAGGGTGGGGAAAAAAAGGTACTATAGAATTGCATCAGAATGTTAATAAAAATTAGTTAATAAAATACGCTATTTTACGAGATAATTGTGATATTTTTCAGCTTTTTCAGATGTATTATTCTCTTTCTTTTTTTTCTTTTTTGTTGTTTCTTTTAGGGCTGCACCTGTGGCATATGGAAGTTCTTAGGCTAAGGGTCGAATTGCAGCTGCAGCTATCGGCCTATGTCACAGCCACGGCAACGCTGGATCGTTAACCAATAGAGCAATGTCAGGGATCAAATCCACATCCTCAAAGAGACTATGTTGGTTCTTAACTCACTGAGCCAAGACGGGAACTCCCAGATACATTTTTTGTATCTGATATTCTCTGTATTTTTTGTGACTGATATTCTCCTAAGTGTTTTTTCCTAATCCTAACTTTGTGTGTATAATGTATTCTTTTTTTTCTACATTGTTTTAGATTAAAGTATACTTGATTTACAGTGTTGTGCCAATTTCTGCTGCACAGCAAAGTGACCCAGTCATACTCATATATATATATTCCTTTATCTCATATATTATTTTCCTTTATCGTGTGTCCCAAAAGACTGGATATATTTCCTTGTGCTATAATGTATTCTTAAAGAAGCGCTCTGAAATTGTGTAATCTCTTGTAAAATCTGGATCTAGGCCCAACCGCACCCCACTCCCCATATTGAACTCTACTGTAAACCTCCAGGGCGATAGCTGATGCTATAGATGAGATATAAAAGATAAAGGGAGGGACACAAGAAGACGATGACTTTTATACCTGAAAAAATTTTTAATATAACTGAGACGATAAGACTTCATGAAAAATAAGTAAGTAAATACAAACAGGGAAAGATAGGGTCAAGAATTGCGAGGGAGGAAGTTCCCTACATGGCTCAGTGGTTAACGAATCCGACTAGGAACCATGAGATCGCGGGTTCGATCCCTGGTCTTACTCATTGGGTTAAGGATTCGGCATTGCCGTGAGCTGTGGTGTAGGTTGCAGATGCGGCCGGGATCCCGCGTTGCTGTGGCTGTGGCGAAGGCCGGCGGCTATAGCTCCTGTTAGACCCCTAGCCTGGGAACCCCCATATGCCGTGAGTGCGGCTCTACATAAAAAAAGGCAAAAAGACAAAAAAAAAAGAAAAGAATTGCCAGGGGGAAAAGTGTAGCTAAGTGGTACAGAGGTGTTAAGAGATGTATTTACATGTCCTATGTCTACTTCTGTGTATGTCACGGGTCGGAATACCTTAGCTGTTATGTTAGAAGATTAAGATGGGAGTTCCCATTGTGGCACAGCGGAAATGAAACTGACTAGAAACCATGAGGTGGTGGGTTTGATCCCTGGCCTCGCTCAGTGGGTTAAGGATCCAGGGTTGCCGTGAGCTGTGGTGTAGGTTGCAGATGCGGCTCAGATCCCGTGTTGCTGTGGCTGTGGCGAAGGCCGGTGGCTATAGCTCCCATTGGACCACTAGCCTGGGAACCTCTATATGCTGTGGATGTGGCCCTCAAAAGCCAAAAAAAAAAAAAAAAATTGTATTCATCTATCGACCACAAATATCTGCTGAATACCTATGAGCGAGATATTGGGTTATGAGTCACTGACACACACAAAATTCAACTCTGCATTTGTGGACCAAATGGCAAATTATTCCTAAAGATCTCTCCATGTAATGGGCTGTATTCTAGAAGGAAGTAATCATTACAGATGCATACAGGCCTTCCTCACCCCATCCTTTATAATTCACCAGCCACGGACACCCATGACCCCTTACAGACTCACCCCTGTATCCATCCACACGTCTCAGTTAGCCAGCTTGCTTATTTATTTGTTTGTTTGTTTATTTATTTATTTGTCTTTTTAGGGCCACACCCGCAGCATATGGAGACTCCCAGGCTAGGGTTCGAATGGGAGCTGTAGCCACGGGCCTATGCCACAGCCACAGCAATGCAGGATCCGAGCCGCGTCTGCGACCGACACCACAGCGCAAGACAACGCCGGATACTTAACCCACTGAGCGAGGCCAGAGATCGAACCTGCGTCCTCATGGATACTAGTCAGATTTGTTTCCACTGAACCACGACGGGAACTGCCACCAGCAGTTTAGTGTGCATTATCTTGATCTCTAGAAGGCACCTTGGCAGGTAGGCAGGCCCGATGGTTTACGCTCAGCCTGACCCTGCGATTTTCCTCTTTGCCTGATGTGTAAATGAAAAAGGCAGGTTAGAATAACCCGAAGCAATTGAGCGGATTCGCACCACGACGTGCGGTGTTGCCCACAGCTACACCTTGCGATCACCCCATTCATATTTTAGGTTCTGACACCAGAGTTTGCAGTATTTTACAATTCTCTGTTCCATGTCAGCAGCTCACTGTACGGCTGAATATCAGTCCTATTTAAATCTGCAGGAAAATAGCTGCAGGTGACATAACCTTTCGTGTCGTACCACTGTGTACATACACAAATAATTGGGGCTCTTGACCCTGTCTGGGCCCATACAACTGTAAGTACAAACTTGACATTTTGATACTGCTGCTAGCCTTTCTCGTTGTTATTTTCTGTTTCAATAATCCATTGCAGGTAGAAAAATGAAAGAAGGAAGCATGAATGATTAATGCTGTCAAGCTAAAATAATGTATTTAGAAAAATCTATAAATCTGTTATTTGTGGCATTTTAAAACTGAACACGACACTCCTCGGTGCCGCCGCCTGTTTCCCGGCAGATGAATGGGAGCGCTTTGCAGGCGCAGGGCGGCCGGGCAGACTTTGGAGTCTGGGCTGAGCTGGGCCGTGGTCATCCCAGGACAGGCACAGTGGAGAACTTGGGTTCTTCCCGTTACAAAGGTCAAGAGCAGGGACCCGTGGGTGTCTTTGCCATGTGCTGTAGGCTTCTGCACTTCACACCTGAGCCAGGGGTTGAGACCAGGCTTTGCCTCTCAAAGTTCCCGGCTTGCCACTCCCAGCGACTGTGGCCCACGAGGCAGCCAGCTGTCTCTTGCCCCAAACCAATCTCTGTTGGATTTAGTTCAAGCTTAGGCTGAAAGCTGATCAAGTTAGGCTCTGAGGAGGCTCAGCGCAGTCTGCTGAATGCTGATCCCAACACGCCTGTCTCTGCGATTCTTAGAAGGTCCGGGGCGGACTGTCCCAGACTCCGGGGTAGACGGTAACCCAGGACTCTCTCAGCCCCCGTTCTCAGGGCAGACACCACCCCTGCCCATGGCTCAAATCCTTATGCTCTGAACTTTCCACTCTGCTGGAGGAGCTCTGGATGAGAAAGAACAGGGCAGAGTTCCCGTCATGGCTCAGTGGTAACATACCCTGCTAGTGTCCATATGAGGACGTGGGTTCGAGCCCTGGCCTCGCTCAGTGGGTTAAGGATCCAGCATTGCCACGGCTGTGGTACAGGCCAGCAACTGCAGCTCCAATTTGACCCCGAGCCTGGGAACTTCCTGTGCCCACCCCCCCACCGAAGAAAAGAATAAGGCCTGCAAAAGACACATTTTTAGTGTGTAAACTGCCAATGATGCTTTCGCAGCCCCACTGATCTCATCAGTATATTTGTTAGATTTGCTCAAAGAGAAGCTCAGATGTCCGCAGATAACAAAAGGAGCGGTCAGAGGTCTGATTATTTGCAAATGCAGAACTCTTTAGCACCTGGTTCAAGTTGAAAGCACAGGTCACCTTAAACGGACCCCGGGGACAACAGGGCCCAGCAAGCAGGAGTGTCCCTGCTCTGGCAGAGTGGGGGAGGGGCAGAGGTAGTGGGTCAAGGAGAATAGAGGTTTCTTAGGGAAAACATGAGCTGCTGGGAGAGGGAAGGGGTCTCCTGGGAGCACCGATGCCCTGGCAGGGTGTGGGAGCCCTTGGAAGGGGCCCCGCTTTCAGAGAGAGCTGACTCCGGACTCTGCTGGCTGGTGGCAGAGTCCCTGGGCAGCAGCCTGAGCGGGGAAAGCAGCAGAGCACCTGCTCCGACTGGCCCATTTTTTTGCCAGTTTCCATTCAATGGCTGCAGGTCTGATCTTTTTTTTTTTTTTTTTTTGGCCTTATCTAGAGCCGCACCCGTGGCATACGGAGGTTCCCAGGCTAGGGGTCTAACGAGCTGTAGCTGCCGGCCTATGCCACAGCCACAGCAACGCGGGATCCGAGCCGCGTCTGCAACCTACACCACAGCTCACGGCAACGCCAGATCCTTAACCCACTGAGTGAGGCCAGGGATCGAACCTGCAACCTCATGGTTCCTAGTCGGATTCGTTAACCACTGAGCCACGACGGGAACTCCATAGCAATCCAATGCCAGGGTGCCAGGCACCTGGGATGGAGGCGGGTGGTTCTCACTGCAGGTCACAGGAGGTATCATACAAATGGGCACCGTTTAGAGAACACACACCCGGCGCTAAGAAGTCTCAGCAGAGGCTGGAAGCCTCTCCAAAGTCCTCGGACAACGACGGCCTGATGTCCTGCCCCTGAGCCGGAGGGAGCGTGGACCAGAGGCCCTCATGTAGTGAGCAACGGGTGTGACTCCTTCTCCCATTTACCTGTAACATGATTTTCATTTGTCATGTGTGTCTTTGCCCCTTGGGACTCCTTAGGGATGTGACCTCTGTGCCTGGCACCGTGGTTGGCAAGGAACAGGGACTAAAGTCCATGAGGCCTCCTACTCCTCACCTGAAACTCACCCTGTTGGTTGGTTATGTGGCTTGTTTCACCAGGAACCAGCTCTGGCAGAATCAGCGACAGCACCAAGTCTCTCTCGGTGCCGTGGTAGATATACAACTGGCCAGTGGATGAGAAATGGATTTTTTTTTTTTTTTAATGTCCACACCTGTAGCATCTGGAAGTTCCCAGGCTAGGGGCTGAACCAAAGCTGCGGCTGCCAGTCTATACCACTGCCATAGCAATGCAGGATCCGAGCCTCATCCAGGACCTACTCCACAGCTTACAGCAATGTCGGGTCCTTAACCCACTGAGCGAGGCCAGGGATCGAACCTCCATCCTCAACGTGACAATTTCAGGTCTTTAACCTGCTGAGCCACAATGGGAACTCTAAGAAATGGAATTCTAATCCAGTCTGTGTTCCTGCACTAGGGGAACCCACAGAGGCCTGATCTGTTTGAAGATGCTTGCTTTATTCAGGTTCTGGGCCTCAATAATTTGAAATTAACTCCAACTTTCTCAGCATAAAAAAATAATGGCTCCATCAGAACACAGGCTTTTCAATGGAAAAGTCATGAGACCTTGACCGGTGTGGGAGGGGCAGTGCAGAGACCGTGGACTTTCCCAGGACGTGGGACCTTGCACAAATACAAGGCGGGTGTGGGTGCGGACGGCCCCTCTGCCTCCCCTCGGTTGCTGGAGCATCTATAGTAGGTAAAGGCTGATGAGCTGCTCTGTAAACCCCCCACGTCTGTGTCAGGGGTCTGTTCTCACTTCTAAATACAGACGGAGTCCCCCCTGTTCCCCAGGTTCTGGTCATTTCTGTGTATTCCCTTTAAAGTGAAAAAGAAGGAATACTAGGAATAGTATTCAGAGCCTTTCCCAACTAGACTCAGAGCCGACTCTGTCCCCCATCCCAGAGTATTTGGCACCTCTTTTCTCCAAAGGAAATGGTCAAAGAGGCTCCCTGTGGCCAGACGGGGCAGGGACTGACCTGCTCTGTGCTATGGATGCCTCAGGGTGGGAAGGACAGCCTTTTAAGTGGCTTCTGCTGCTTTCTTGCAAACTGATTTCCCGTGGCCCGTGATTCAAGGAGGGTGGATGGGGCAGTTCCTCCTGAAAGAACTGGACTCATTGACTGTCAATCATCAGAGCAGGGGGAATTCCGGGACCAGAAACTAACAAGTCTGGCCTTTGGCGGGGGACTTTTTCCTTCTCCAGACCTCTCTGCAAGCTGGATCTGGGTCCAGGGCAATGGAGGCGTGAGTGTGGACACTGCCTTTGCCAAGGATAAGCTGGTCCCTGGCACACGGACGCTGGCCGGCAGGGAGTTGCAGGCTGCACCAGGCCCTGGGCACACCTTTTGAGGGTGGCCTGTGGGCTATGGGGGCAACCACGTCTGTTGCATTTCGAGATCTGCATTTCCTGGTGCTATTACAAGCCTTCAGTCAAGACGTGCCGGGGTCACAGCCTGGCCTCAGCTGAGTTGGAGGTAACGAATAAAAGGCCCTACTCTCTATTCCTGCCTGGTGCCCATTGTCACTCTGGGAGAAGGATGGTCTCTGAGCTTCCAGTGGAGTCAGTAGGCAAAGCAGACATCATCCTGTGGGGCCAGGCAACAGCCGCAGTAAGCGCCGGGGGATGCAGTAACTCACAAGAGACGCGGGCACCCCACGGACCTGCTGACACAACCAAGAGAGATGGAAGGTGAGGACCGGACTCCCAGCATGAGCTGATATGGGCTCGGAACAAGACGGAATAAAACAGAGATATAGGTACCGCTTCCATGAAATTCCCAAGTTGACTGCCTGGGGCGTAGTACTGCCTAGATTTTGCCCCTGTGGGAGCTCCCGCGAGACCAGAACCCTCCTTCCACACTGACCTAAGCTTTCAAGATTCAGGGTGACTGGCCTGCCCCCAAGACAAAGATACTCTCTCCAAGGCCCCCCAGACAGGTTACCTGCCTCCCACACCCATCACGCGATCACAAGCATGCCACCCACTCGTCACCCACACCACACTCCCCTGCTTCACCCCCCACCACTCCAAGGCCTGAAGCCAGGTCCCGCACACCCACTCACTCACAGCACCTTCCCCCCACCCACGTGGCCGGCCCGAGTCATCCGCTGGGTGTGTGTTGCCGGCTCCTCGTGCCAGGAGGACGACGCTCTCTTATGTGACTTTTCAGGAGCGATGCAGCAAGTTCCAACGGCGTGTGCGGTAGAAAAATCTCTGCCCTGTGCGCAGAGCATACAGGCCATTATGTGCCGAGAGAATGGCACTCGCCCTCCTCCCCGCGCCCGCCGTTTGCTGTGTGTTGACTGCCGTCGAATATAATAAAATGAAATAAATCTCTGGGAGCAGAAAAATTAAGGCACCTAAATGTGCTATGGTTTTGATTCTGTCCCGGACTCATAAAGTGGTAGTTTCTCTCCCTTCCCGAGTGGTCAGATAAATACATTAACCATAAAGGCCGAAAAGAAAAACACATCCGCGGAAAAGTGCTCCGCGGGGCCGGGCACTCTGTCCTCCCTCCCCCGCCCCTCCCTCACCGCTGGCTCCCTCTGCAGGAACTCGTGATGAGGTCCCCTAAGGAGGCTGACACCCAGGAAAGGCAGCCAGCAGCCCTTGGCTCTAAAATTCTCCCTGCCTCGCGTTCTTCTCTTCCCCTGTTTCAGCCTCATTTCCCACAAAGGCAGCATTTCATTGCTCTGCCCAGATCCGCACTGGATCCTAATTCTTTATTCCTCTGGGTGCCTCTGACCTGAGGGTGCCCGTACTAATAGCTCCTTTGAAGTGGGGGGGGCAGCTGCCCTGGGGAGACCGAAGCCCTACTTTGTCCCCTCTGAGTGTGAAATGCCCAGGAATTTCCTCAATGTCCCAGACAGGGCGAGGATGAGGTTCATCCTTAACTCAGAGGGGACACGTGGTAAAGCCCCAGCCCCTTTGCCTGGGATTGAAAGATCCTGCTTTGAAGGAACGCTCCAGGGTCCCGACCTGTGCGATCGGGCGTGCCCCACCCTGGAGAGACTCTGCCTGCCGTGGCCCCTGTGCCCGGCCTCTTCCTCTTCCTTGTTCTGTTCCTGCCTCCTGCCTTCCCAGCTCCCCGGGAAGCACCAGCTTAGCAAATCCACGCACACAGAACCTCGGGCCAGGATCTGCTTCGGGGCACCCTTTCTAAGCAGTTCTCCAAGCAGGCAGCGGGAGGAGAGGCTGGCCGGGCAGAGGGCAGAGGTCTTCCTTCTGTTTCAACCAGAGCAGCTCTGATAAAATCCATCTCGGCGTTCCCATCGTGGCTCAGCGGAAACGAGCCTGACTAGTGTGTTCAGGAGTATGTGGGTTCGATCCCCGGCCTCGCTCAGTGGATTAAGGATCCGGCGTTGCTATGAGCTGTGGTGTAGGTCGCAGACGCAGCATGGATCTGGCGTTGCTGTGGCTGTGGCTTAGGCCAGCAGCTACAGCTCCGATTCAACCCCTAGCCTGGGAAATTCCATATGCCTCGGGTGCTGTCCTAAAAGGACCAAAAAAGAAAAAAATGTTTTATCTCACATTATGGGATTGCCTATAGAATCCTTTCCACTGCTTAATACGATTTTTCAAAACCACTGGCCGGGTACATTTTAAGTGCCGTGTTACTTGTGTGATCTGAGCGTCAGCCTTACTCCAGGTCCAGCTTTCTCTAAGATACGCTGTTAGAGAGGGTTCTAGACTACTCCCCTCCCCCACTCTAATCACCCATCCCCTAGTTGTTTCTTTTTCTGCCCTTTTTTTTTTGGTTTTATTTTTTGTGTGTTTTTTAGGGACTCACATGTGACATATGGAAGTTCCCAAGCTACGGGGGTCTAGGGGTCGAATCAGAGCTGCAGCCGCCGGCCTACACCACGGCCATAGCCACTCAGGACCCGAACCGGATCAGCAACCTACACCACAGCTCACGGTTAATGCCAGATACTTTAATCCACTGAGCAAGGCTAGGGATCGAACCTGCATCCTCACGGATCCTAGTCGGAGTCCTTACCACTGAGCCACGATGGGAACTCCCCCTAGGGGTTTCTTGGCACCATATACACTGTTCCCTGGACTTGCAGCATTGTGGAGGGACGCACAAGCAGGAGGAAGGGAGACACATCAGATGCACTAAAGCCTTCCACGTAAGGACGTCCCAGAGCTGGGAGGTAAGAGTATTATTTGTCGTTTTGCTTTGTTTTGATTCTTCTAATTGTCCAGTGGGGTTGAATCAAACACACACACACACACACACACACACACACACACACACACACAATACTAACCAAAACCAACCTCTCTTCTCAAGACCGTGTGGTCTAAACTATAAGGAAGAAAAATGTGCCCAATTGCTGCTTCACCTGCATAGAAACTCTCTCGCAGTGAAGTGGGTGACTTATACTACCTTGAATGACACTTCTGGCCCCTTCCTTCATCTTTCCGCTCTCACTCTGGGCCACCCTCTGGTCTTCCTGCCAGAAATAAGTCGGAGATGCACTGCGGGGCCACCTCTCCCACGGGAGGCGTTGCTGGTGGGCAAAACCCCAGCTTTCCCCATCCACTCTTCCTTGCCTTATCTTGCTATGGATTTCCAGGCTCCCCTGCACATGGGGTACTCCGGAGGCCCAGCTCTGACCAGGGAGATGAGGGCGGTCTGCTGGTGGATGTGTGAGAAAGATATTTTTGGCTCCTCATAACAAGGACAACAGGAGAGTTCACCTTCTTCGTTCCTGCTTTGAACACAGATTTGATGCCCAGAGCTGCAGAGGCCAGCGTGCAATCGTGAGGCAAAAAAAAAAAACCCCAAAAAAACCACTTCTGAAAATCCAACCAGCTAAAGGTGAGAGAATGGAAAGATGGAAAAATCCTGAAACCTTGATTACACTGCTAAAGCTGACTGCCAACCTCGAGATTTCTTAACAATAAATGTCCTTGATGTTCAAGCAGTTAATCTGGTTCTCTGTTACTTAGAGTGAAAAGCTTTTTCAACTGATAGACACCTCTTAACGGCCTATCTCTTAGCTATGCAAAGGCCCAGCAGAAGCTTTGAAATGACTCCCCATAAATACTCCTTTAAACTAGCCAAGAGCCTCCCTGCCTCTGTCTGGAGTAAGGGGAGTACAAACCAGCCCCCTGCTCTGCATATCCTGTCTCTTTAACTAAGCCCCCTAAGAGGAAGAACGCATTTTTTAATGTCCTTTTGTCTCTTCAATAACACCTAAACTATATCTATGCATGGAGACGATGTTTAGAAAATTCCTCGTGAATTGTGCTGAGCCAAGGGTTTGTGAATTATTCTTCTAAACAATTGCAGTTGGCTTCCATTTAGTTGGGTTTTTTTTTTCTTTCTTTCTATGAACATGCTTCATTTCCCTATTATCTGAAACCCTCTTAGGGCAGAATCTGTGTCTATTCATGTCATCTAGGCTGGAATGCCTCTCCCCAAGCACGGAGCCTGTTCCGGGCCCATGTCCGCTGAATACGAAAACAGGAGGCTTGACCCGGGGGAGGGGCTGGACTGTTGGATAAGATGCTTGACTCCCCAAGGCCAAGTCCACCTCTGGATGACAGGTCTAAGCCAATGCTGGTCATTTCATCCCATTCACCGCTGACTGATTCAGGAGGAAGCCTCAGAGATGTGATGGGATGTGAGTGGAAATCTGCAGTGCCCTCTGGGAACGTGTTCTCGTTCCTAAGAGGAAGGCGCAAGGAGAGACGGCCCCATCCTTCTTCCTCTGCCTGTGGTGTCTGGATGTGACAGCCGAACAGCCCCGGCTATTGCATGACCCAAGGGGCCCAGGCTTGGGATGAGGCAGCTTCTGAGGGTGGCGGTGGGGAGATGGGAAGAAACAGAATTCTTGACTTGAAGAGACTATTAGACTATGAGTGAAGGGTCTCACCCCCACCGCCTGCAGCTCTGGACCCGGTTTCTCAAAATAAATTTCAATAGTTTAATGCTAGCGTTAAGTCCAAATTTCCTGCTGCTTGCAACTCTTTACTCCTACCTGATGAATTTGTTGATGAGGAGCTATCTCTCCACACTAGCTAGAAATCCTTGAGAAGTCAGGCGGTGGCATAGGAAAAAAAAAAGAGAGAGAGAGAAGAATTGATGTGTTCTGGATGGTGAGGGTGTGGGATCAGTCTGAGTCTTCCGCTGGCTAGGCCTCTCTCTGTCTGAGCTCAGATTTTCTCCAGGACTGCTTGTTATTTCCAAAAAGCCCCATAATCGCTTGGTTTGTGTCTTGAAGATTGCATAGGAGTGACTAGTTAACCAAGGGAACTTGGTTGGGGCTTCTCTCAAATCCCAGCCAATGTACTTCATGATGCCTCCAGCCCAGGTGGGTCCCAAGGCCAGAGGACTATGTCATCAGCCTAAGTGACTGGGCCCAGAAAGTCTAGGAGTGATGACCTGTCCTGCTCCTTGACCCTGCCTGCTACGGAACTGGGCAGTGGTGATAACAGCGCTTTCGCCCAGGCCAGAGGCCCTGATGAATCCTCAAGGACACCCACAGGTCAAAGGGAAATTCCGCAGAAATGGTCTCACCCTCTGAAGATCTGAGTCCCTTCCAGCATGGGGTACTTGGTAGACCCTTGGCCCAAAGCCTTTCATGTCTCAGTTTTCTCTTGAGGCAGTTCTTTCCCATCATCTTCCAGAACTTTCTTATAAAATAAAGCAGTTCTTTCTCATCATCTTCCAGAACTTTCCTATAAAATGAAGTAGTTGTTTCTCATCATCTTCCAGAACTGGCCTGTGTCTACTGTTCTTTAAAGCCATGGGTATTTCTGAGTCAACGAATAACCTTCTGGTGGGGCATGTGGCAGCTGAACAAAGCCAGCCAATGGGAAGTGTGTCTGCCTCCCCAAATGGAACATTTTAATAAAAATATCATCCCCGCCCAGAGTTCCCACTGTGGCTCAGTGGGTTAAGACTCCAGCTAATATCCATGAGGATACAGGTTGGATCCCTGGCCCCGCTCGGTGGGTGAAGGATCTGGCATTGCTCTGAGCTGCGACAGAGGTCACAGATGCAGCTCTGAGATCCCGCATTGCTGCGGCTGTGGTGTAAGCCGGCAGCTAAAGAGCCTATTTGACTCTTAGCCTGGGAATCTGCCATATGCCACAGGTGCAGCCCTAATATCACCCAATGCTGCTTTTCAGGACTAACTTGCGCAGTCAAACAGAGCTGGGGGAGAGGAGATGGCGGGAAAGTGTGGACATCACCCTTTCATTGATTTCCAATCAACACCACCTCCTGTAACAGATGTTGAAATCCAGATAGGTCTGGCTGGTTAATAAAAACTTTCTCTCACACACAAAGAGTGGTATGAGGCTTGGGGGAGGGGGAATAGCATTTTGGGTAGAAATGGCAGAAAACATTTTCAGCTATGGGGGACTTTTAAATTGACTTAGATCTTGAAAGCTAGGTTATTTCATATCCACGCTGAAAGGGTAATATCAAACTTATGAAATATTTACTAATGCAGCTGCATAAACAACAAATCACCTTTTTTCCATTAAATATTTTTGTGAGGGATATTTTAGTAAAATACTGCAGCTTGCAATTTAATTACAATGAGTAATTAAAACTTAGAGCATAATCATTTTTGGCAAAAAGTCAGTTTTTGTTAAAATTTTAAGATAGAAAAAAGATGCATATTACGATCATAATACTGTTAGTAATTAAGATAAATGCATCAATTATTAAAGATGCAAACATGTCAAGCAAGCATAACTAATTATTTGAGCATGTTAACAGTTGTTTAATGTTAACAAGCAGTAAATTATTAAAGACCCCATGTGTCACATTCTGGACTGCATAAAATATAATGTTCTGGAACGTTTTATGATTTTCAGGCTTTCCTTAGATCTTCTCCATCGGATTAGTCAGAAAGTTAAGATAACTTGCTTTTAAAATGTATTTCTAAAATAATTAGCTGTAATCAGGCGAGGAGAGGCCACGTCTCTGAGACTGTGCACTAAAGAAAAACACAGCAGATCCAGAGAGAAACGGCAGACCCGGTGCCAAGACTGCCGAGAAGACTTATGGAATTGGGGAAAACGTTTCCCACGAAAGGTGCGGCACAGGGGCAGAAACCGGAAAATGGGGTGTTGGTACCAAAAAAAAAAAAAGCAGGAGGAAAGCATAGATCGCGAGGAGCTTTCTGCACACTTTGCAGCTGTATATTTCTCCTTTTTTCTATTTAGAGATACACCTTCTCGAAAACAGCACTTCACGCAATCATATAATCAAGATGCCAATTAAGACACTTGTATAAATCACATGCAAAGCAATGCTTGGATTATTTTTGACTGTCAAACCGCAAATCAACGCCGGCAACGTTCTCACTGGAATTCAACCAGTGCTGGGTATTTCCTTCCCCCAGACACAGAGCAGGGCCCTCAGGGAACCCATCTGTTTGCGGGCCTGGAGAATCAGTAGGAAAACATCTTATGCGGGGTCTTAGAGCCCCAGCATTCCGCCTTTACTTGGCTCCCTCATTCTCCACACCCGATGCTGCTAAATGGGAACAAAGGAGCTTGTCCAGAGGCCGGCAGAACCTCTGGGGCCTGAATGAGGCTCTCAGGGGAGCTGGGTGTGGATGGAGGATGGGAGGAGCTGAAATGGGTGATGGGGGAGATGCCTCGGGCCCACAAAGGTATTCCATTGGTTGGAGCTCCCATTGTGGCTCAGTGGGTTAAGGACCCAGTGTTGTCTCTGTGAGGGTGTCGGTTCGATCCCTGGCCTTGCTCGGTGGGTTAAGGATCCAACGTTGCCGCGAGCTGCGGCGTAGGTTGTAGATGCAACATGGATCCCACGTTGCTGTGGCCATGGCGTAGGCCTCAGTCGCAGCTCTGATTCCATATGCCACAGGTGCAGCCGTGAAAAGAAAAAGAATTATTTTTCAAGTTTTTTAAAAAAGTGTTCCACTGGCAGCCAGAAGCCTTCTGTAAGCTCACCTTTTCCTTGTTCACAGAGAAGTTGACACTCGCCAGTGCCAGAGAAGTGTCACCAAGAGCCCACTCAGTTCTTTGCATGTGTTCGGCCCTCAGGAGGCACTGAGGGGGTCAACCATGAGGAGTCAGGTACATGCCCTGCACACAATCTATTTGAGTGAAAGAGGAAAAGCCAAACACAGGAGAAACTGGAGAGCCATGTCTGATCCTCCCACTAAATAAGAATCTTCTGAGGATTTCTACCTGTTTGTCCTTCCACACCTCCAATCGGCCTTCCTCCCAACACTGACGACATACAGGCTGTTCCTCACACCATTCCAGGTACAGAAGCTGGAGAACTTCCTGGGAAGATAGTGCTGATAATGCTATGTTTATTCCTTTTTTTTTGGGGGGGGGGTCTTTTTGCCTTTTCTAGGGCTGCACCCACGGCATATGGAGATTCCTAGGCTAGGGGTCTAATCAGAGCTGTAGCCACAGGTCTACACCACAGCCACAGCAACGCGGGATCTGAGCCACGTCTGCAACCTACACCACAGCTCACGGCAACACCGGATCCTTAACCCACTGAGCAAGGCCAGGGATCGAACCCGCAACCTCATGGTTCCTAGTCAGATTTGTTAACCACTGAGCCAAGACGGGAACTCCCACTATTTTTATTCTTGAGACTTCATGGTAGAAGCCACAAGTTCCACATAAATCCCTTGAAAAGGGTGTCTTGTACCTCAGGGTGAGACCAGAGCAGGGAATGATCGGTCAGAGAAAGCTGGTAGGAGAAGCAGAAGGAACACTAGGTACCTTCTCTGTTCCTCCAACTGGTGCCTCGCACTGAGTTAGCTTAGCAGGGGTGCAGCGTCTATGCAGTCAGCCTTTCGCCCCATCACAGACCAAGAGGGGCCTCTCTTCCAGAAGGGCCTCCTTTACCTCCATCAGCCGCTCTCAGAAAGGACTTCGGCCCCCGCGCCTTCCATTACCTCCTGTCTCCAGCAGGGCTAAAGCACAGGCAGTGGGCAGGAGGCAGCGCTTGATGGCACTGGCGTGGTGCAGTCCGTCTTCCTCTCCCAGACGCTCAAGCAGGTACCACAGGATCAAACCTCACAGGGACTTGAATAGCCTCCTCTCTGGACCATGAAATGCTGACGACAGGAGGTAAATCGTGGTTTTCAGAAAGCCCTGTTATGGGAGTTCCCATCGTGGCTCAGTGGTTAACGAATCCGACTAGGAACCATGAGGTTGAGGGTTCGGTCCCTGGCCTTGCTCAGTGGGTTAAGGATCCCGCGTTGCTGTGGCTGTGGCGAAGGCCGGCGGCTACAGCTCCTGTTAGACCCCTAGCCTGGGAACCTCCATATGCCGCGGGTGCGGCCCTAGATAAGGCAAAAAGAGAAAAAAAAAGAAAAAAGGAAGGCCCTGTTCTGAGTAGAAATATTATCTGCTCCTCTCACACGGCCTGGACTTGGGGAAGAGACAGCATTGGCCAGAATCGGAAAGAGCTCTTTTCCTTTTTTTTTTTGTCTTTTTAGGGCCGCACCCAGGGCATATGGAAGTTCCCAGGCTAGGGGTCCAATCAGAGTTGTTGCTGCCGGCCTATGCTACAGCCACAGCAACGGGGGGTCTGAGACATGTCTGCAACCTACATCGCAGCTCACAGCAACGCCAGATCCTTAACCCAGGGCCAGAGATCGAACCCACATCCTCATGGATACTTGTTGGCTTTGTTACCTCTGAGCCGCAACAGGAACTCCTGGGGCGAACACTTCTTAAAGGGACAGGGGTGGTTCAAGCCAGCCTCAGTTGTGACCGGCACATATTGCTTGAATCTTCCCTCACCCCCGGCAGGCGGCTGGGGACTCTAATTACCTGTGTGATCTCCATGCTGGTAACGAGGCCAAGAGGAAAAGATTATGGACCTCAGGGCCTGGGGTCAGAGGTAAAAAGGAACAAATGTTGAGGCTTGCACCTGCTCCATGATGGCCCCTGGGCTGAGCCCTGTGGAAGGATGGATATTGTTCTAGTGTTCTTTTTTTGTTGTTGTTCTTTTTGCCTTATCTAGGGCCGCACCTGCGGCATATGGAGGTTCCCAGGCTGGGGGTCTAACAGGAGCTGTAGCTGCCGGCCTTCACCACAGCCACAGCAACGCGGGATCCAAGCCGCGTCTGTGACCTACACCACAGCTCACGGCAGCGCTGGATCCTTAACCCACTGAGCGAGGCCAGGTATCGAACCCGCAACCTCATGGTTCCTAGTCGGATTCGTTAACCACTGAGCCACGAAGGGAACTCCAGGATGGATATTCTTATGTCTCATGAGAACCAGTGACTCTGTCTGAAGGAAATGCAGAAACCCCAGGCACCTCTGGACCACTGGGCCTGCGAGGACCGAAATTCTCAGTGGGGAGATGGAAGGTCAGAGGCTACTGCATTTCTTGAGAGAGACGAGAGGACAGCAGTTGCAAACAGGCCTGACCGTGGGGTGTCCACTCAAGACAGTCCTGGCAACGCCTGAGGCTCTTAGGTCAGTGTCCCACACCGCGGCTGACCCCGCGGCCCTCTCTCCACATCCTGGGCGCGAGACAGCCAAGTTCTTTGGGCCAACGGAGTATGAGATGAAGGGAAATGTGTCTGAAGCACAGCTTTGAAGACAGCAGTGGAGGTGACAAGACTCCATCGGATGGTAAAGCCACAAAGTAGACGGAGCCTGGGTCTGCCCCACTCGCACCTCATCCGCGGACAACAGCCTCCAAACACCTGGACACCCCAGACAGCTCCATATGTGGAAAAAGAAAAGGCTATTGTGTTGGTATTGCTGCATTTGGGGAGCCATCTATAACGGAATTCGAGTCTACCCTAACTACGATAGCAAGTCAGAAACTGTGCCGATGAACGTCCCTGAGAGATGATGATGGAAAGTGTATTAGGCTTTACTTTGGAAAATACAACACCCAGGAACAGTCATGCAGTCATGCGTCGCATCATTCCCGTCGCTAAAGCCCCGGTAAGACTGGTACCCGCCGTCTCTCCTCTCCCGTCAAAGATCCTTCTCACTGATGTCTCTTTGGAGCGAAGATTTTCGTTTCCTTCTCTTTTCAGCCACTGGTGGCGGCTCTAGGTAAAAAGCAAATCCGAACTTAGTTAAAGGAAGCTCCCAGGAAAGCTGGCAATTCTCCACTATTGTTTTTTAGGAACCACTTAGAAAAGCCAGCGTGAGCTCTCTCTCCCCGGAGTTGGGCAGCCTCCTGAAACACAGAGAACGGCGGTCCTTCTTGGGCAGGATGGAACGGGGCGGGGGGGGAGCTCTTGCACGGGGTTCTAAATCCTGGAGCGCCCGGCATTCCAGATCCTGAAATCGTGGGTCTCTCATCTCAAGCTGGAGCACTCGCGGCTGAATTAGAGTGTACCGCTGGCCCCTCGCCAAATGCATTCCTTCATGTGTCAGCCCTGAATCTCTTCATATGTTAGGGTGAGCGGCGTGTACACTAGTTTCTCCAGTTCCAAGGCAGTTTCACCATCTGTTTCTATTATGGGAGTTTATGGCACAGAATACCTCAGCCACCAGGGCCTCCGTTTTTGTTTCCTGGCGTGCAGTTAAGGCACTTTATGAACAGAATGATTAAAAGGTAGGGGCCTCCTTCATTTCTCCCCATTTTCCTTGGCACGTTACGGAATTCAGAAGGATTTTTTACAGTTCGTTTTATGAAGATGAAAGGTGATTTGAAAGAAAATTAAGAAATTATCGGGGAATGTAAATGTGGCTGCGATTCAGCTTTGAAAAATCCTTTAATCTGGATTTTTTCGTATTGTTTCCTAACTGCACCTCCTTAAGGAGGCAAAAATGGAAGCATATTCTAGAATTTGCAAATAATTCTGGAGTTGGATATCACAGAGACTCCCGTGCCTCTGTTGTTTTAAAGCCAAATTAAGACAGCTATAAGCAGAAAGCTTGTAGTCAAAGGGTTTTTTAGGTACATTTCACACCACATCACAGATATCAAACTATATAGCTTTTAAGGCAAGACATGGATGTGTTGAAATCCCACGTCAAAATCTCACATCTCAGGGCCTGCCTTGAGTATGAAATATGTCCTCTGTGCACACACATGCACACACGTGTGCCTGCACACAGTTTTCTAAACTCACAGTGTGTTCTCCATAGCAGCTATAGACACAGTGTTCACTCCAGCCCTTTGTATGTGTGTGTGTGTGTGCGTGTGTGTGTGTTTATTCGTGGAAATAGTTGTATACCTTTAGAGAACATAGAGTGGCTCATGATGACCTGTGACATCTTCAAACACGGTAGTAAGAAAAAGCCAAAGGAATTCTGTAACTTGCACGGGGAAGTGGCAAATATATCATAGAAAATCCCCAAGAAATCTCCTCTTTGTCTGTAGAAAGGCATTTGCATGGGGACGAATGGGACTCAAATAAGAGATTCTTCATGACTGCTCAAGAAAGGGTCCAGTAAATTCCTTCTTGCTTTAACTAGTCAAAGAGAACAATGATATAGAAGACAGAGCACCCACCAGACTTCTAGAAACTTATATTCTCTTCCTAATGCTTCCTCACTGATTTTCCTTATTAAACATTTATGATGTGAAACCAAAGCCAACCGCCATGATATCAGGGTCAAGGCTGGCTTGAGTGTCAAAGGGTTGGTGCCCTCATGTTTCTGGCACAGAGTGGGAGCAGGAACCGGCCGTGTAGACAGAGGACCCGGAGCTGCACACAAATGCCCCAGGTGAATCCATTTTCCCCTTGACCCTGATGGAAGCTTCTTGGAAGACAGCCTTCGTCTCCTGCTCTCCTTTTCCTTCTCTGAAGGTGACCTTCCTGACCCACGCCATCCTCCCAGGCTGTGCCGGTTGACAGCCAGTTCAGCCTCCTACAGCCCCAAGGGTAGGACTGTGCTGTGGGCAGAACCAGATCTCCCACCTTGTCATGCCCCATTTGTGCTCTGTGCCAAGTCCTTTGTGGGTGTGGGATGAGCCCCAGAGATGGAGAGTCCTCCAGGGACCCTTTCTCTGCTGGAATAAAGTTTCTTATCAAAGGCAGCCAGATAGAATCTAAGTCCACCCTTGGTGGTCAAAGAACACAGTGGGCTTCAGAAGAAGAGTCTGTCTGCAGAGTGCTTTGGTCCCCCTGCCTGGAACAAACCCCTTGAATAGAAGGTGTAGTTTAAAGAAAAATCATGTCCTTCAAAACCAAAGAGCAAACGCAAGCCCATGGCTTTTTATTGATCACTGATGACATCTTCAGCCACAACTCCCAGTAAGAAGAAATGTGAAAAATGGCCACCGGATACTTTCTGAACCTAAGCCACAAAACGATGTCCTTGGCAAAGCTGATAGGTTGAAACACAAAAGATATTGCATGAGGCCATGCTAGATGTGTTACTATGCACAAAGCCACCACATCTCCAATTCCAAGAACCTGCCAGGAATCTCATGGTCCTGTTCAGAACACATAGCCTAGGGCCGTGTTGTCACTTGCTTCTTTTTAGCTGCCTGTCATTTTACCACCTATGTGTCCCAATTAGATTACAGTGAAGGGTGGCAGAATATGCCACCTCAAAATACCCCACTTTGGTATAAGCATTACCTCACTATTTCCCTAAGAGCAGAACCTAAATTCACAAAGGTGTTCCTCCTCTTCTCTCTACCAGAAAGGACTCGAGTTCATCCTCGAACACAGCTCAGACCTTTATTAATAGAGCTGGAACCTTTGCATTTACTAGCCACCTGGCCTCCCCTACACCTTTCTTTTCTTTTGTCTTCAGCTGAAGATGGTGTTTAAGCTTGAGTTTTAACCCATGGTTGAGAGTTGCCCATTTTCCCCAAGTGTCTCCCATTGAACATGAGGTACACATGTTAATGAACCTCTGGTTCTTTGGCTCTTGTTATCTGTCTTTTGCTATGGGGGGTTGGGGGGAATCCCAACTGAGGACCTGGAAGGATCCAGGGAAGATTATTTTTCCTCCCTTACAGTAGTACCTGAGGTACGTGGTAGTTACCTCCCCAATCACCCTATACAGTGGTTCTTCACATTTCTGTTTCATGATGGACTTCTCTGAACCAGAATTATGAACACTCAGGAAGGGGTTAAATTACACTGGCAAGGTGTGCTCTGCTCACCTGGTCCCCTGTCGCATCAGGCAGTGTTGGTCTCCTGAGATGAAGCAAAGGGCTTTACTCCGTGTAGCAGTGCGTCCCGATTGAGCACATGGTCTGCTTCCTCTAATGCGCTGTGCTAGGCATCCTCATTCGTCAGGGTTTAGTGCCCCTGCCCATGAAGTACAGCGTTCTGAGTGCACTAGGTTGTGTAGGGGCATACATTTTCACTGGCCAGACAGGAGGACATTGGATGAGGTAGCTATTACACTAAGGGGTTTTGCCACCTCAGAAGGAGACTCCCAACATCCTGCATCCTGTAATTCTGCCAAATCATGATGAGTCCAAGAACTCCAGAGAAGTGGCTTCTGTGGTGCCAGATCCCTCTGGAAGGCACACTGCCAGCAGAGTGGGGCAGCAGCACCTGCCCCGGTACCCTCAGCACGCCCCATTCTTCCCTCGACCCTGGGCGTGTCTCCTCACCTGCAACAAGTTCCCAGAAGACGGGACTGTCTCAGAGCCAATGTTCCATCCCCTAGCTTAGCCCAGTACCAGACAAAATATATGTATTCTATAGCTGTGTGAGAAACAGGTCTCACCTCATTAACGCATCTTTCTTTTTCATTTGTGTTATAGAACAATTCAGCACACATAAAAAGGACAATAATGTAATGGGGTCCGATTTACACACCACCCAGCTCTGATGATGACCCTGTACTGGCCTGTCTCCCTGTCTGTTGCCTCTTTACTTACACCCCTCCCGGCACCACCAAGGTGAACTATTGTGACACACCCTAATCCCAGGAAATATTTCCAAAAAGTAGAAATCGATAAAAAAATATCGATTTTCAGTTTCATCGATAAGTATTTCCATTTGTATTTCTACAAACGACATTCTCACACCTAAAAAATGAGAATCATTTCATAACATCATCAAATATCCAGTCAGTTTTTAAAACAATTAATAGACAATGGGGGATATTTTCTTTAGTTATTTGTTCATCCTTGGTTTACTCAATTTTCTCTTCCTTCCTTCCTTCCTTCATTCCTTCCTTCCTTCCTCCCTCCCTCTCTCTCTCTTTCTCTTTTTCTTTCTTTCTTTCTTTCTTTTTTTATGGCTATACCCGTGCCACATGGAGGTTCCCAGGCTAGGGGTCAAATTGGAGCTATAGCTGCTGGCCTACGCCACAGCCACAGCCACGTGGGATCCGAGCCATGTCTGCAGCCTACACTACAGCTCAGGGCAACGCCAGATCCTTAACCCACTGAGCAAGGCCAAGGATTGAACCTGCAACCTCATGGTTCCTAGTCGGATTCGTTAACCACTGAGCCACGACGGGAACTCCCTTTACTCAATTGTCAATCTCTAAATTATCTCTCTTGATTTTTTTACCCCTATATTTTTATTTGTTGAGGAATCCATGCCATTTATCCTGAAGACTTCTTCAGTGCTAGATTTTGCTATATGCCAATTGCCTCTCCAGTGTGTCCTTCAACATGTTTCTCTATTCACTGTAGTTCCTGTAAACTGGTACAGGCTGACTATGATTCAGACTTTTTTTTCTTTCTTTCTTGCAAGAGCATGTCAGAAGTGGTCCTGGGTACTTCTATCAGGAAGCATATGACGATAAATTGTCTCTTTTCTTGTGGTCATTAAGGGACATTAAAAATCAGTCTGAATTGTTTTTTTCAGGGACTGGAAATTTTTTTTTCTTTTTAGGGCCACACCTGCAGCACATGGAAGTTCCCAGGCTAGGGGTTGAATCAGAGCTGCAACTGCTGGCCTGCGCCACAGCCACAGCCATGCGGGATCCTTAACCCACTGAGCGAGGCCAGGGATCGAACTTGCATCCTTGTGGATACTAGTCAGGTTCATTACCACTGAGTCAAGATGGGAACTCCAGGGACTGTAAATTCTGTCATTCTTTTTTTCTTCATTATCTGAGATGTTTCTCTAAAGTTTAATTTTCTCTTCAAATGCCTGGTTACACTGAGCTATAGTTCTTACAGGAAAAAGCAAGTTATATATGGGGTTCTTTCTACTTACCAGTTTTCAGAATGAGTGGATTTTCCAATGGTGGCCAATTTGATTTTTTTAAGTATCAGGATGAATAATCCAATCCACTTTAGTTAGTATTCATATGAATACTTTCTGGTCACCAGAATGTGTTATATCTCTGACAAAGAGAAGCTTCAAACTGGCTCCTATGTCCTTTTTACGCGATCCCAGTCATCCTGGAGAGTTTTCATGCTTTATTACATGACAAGATGTTCTAAATCCATCTTTACAGTAGAATGAATCTTGAATCATCTATTTTGGTGGAAAATGGTATTTAGAGACCACAGTCTGATGGTAGGAATTCTCAGTACTGCTGAGCTGTTCATTGCATTCAGGCTTTTCAGTGAACACATAGGAAATAATTCTCCCTGCTCAAGAGAAAATACATCACAAATTCGAGCTATTTTTTATTTCAATTTAGGCTTTCGTTTTGATTCTGTATCTCTTTTCATGATAATATTCTAATTGCATTAATATGATTACTTCCTTGCTTTTTCCTAATAAACGTATGTCTGTGTGAGAGGTTCAAAATAACAATACCAATATTATTACCACACAATGTGATATTGAAAATCATGTTTTCAGGGTTTGTGTGTATGTGAGTGTTTGAGTGTGTGTGTGTATGTGAGTGTTTGAGTGTATGTGTGTGTGTGTGTGTGTGTGTGTGTGATTAAGTTGTAAGCCACTAAGGACTCTGTTTTAAATTTAACTAAAGTAAATTCTTTCTATTTTTATTTTAATTACATTTAAAATGAGGGGGGGGGAGTTACCATCATGGCTCAGTGGTTAAAGAATCCGACTAGGAACCATGAGGTTGCGGGTTTGATACCTGGCCTTGCTCAGTAGGTTAAGGATCCAGCGTTGCCGTGAGCTGTGGTGTAGGTTGCAGACGCGGCTCGGATCCCACGTTGCTGTGGCTGTGGCGAAGGCCGGCGGCTACAGCTCCTGTTAGACCCCTAGCCTGGGAACCTCCATATGCCGCGGGTGCTGCTCTACATAAAAGGCAAGAAGACCAAAAAAATAAATAAAATAAAATAGGGGGAGAGAAGAAAAAGTGGAAGAGAGGGAGTTCAGTTCATCTCTTTCTTTTTGCTTTTGATTTTTAGGAATAGCTGTTTGATAATTATGTAAAATTATCATATGTGTTTGATAATTATGTAAAATATTTACCTGATTCCAAAAATCGATTTTTCAGACAAGTCCAACTTCTATATCTCCCCTTCCACTTTTTCTTTCCTCTCTCCCCATAACCATAGCCATGACTTATAATTTCACTTATTAAAAAAAAATTATACCAGTATCCTTCTTCACTTAAACCATAACATATCATATGCATTGTTTCTCTATTTTGCTTTGTTTTACAAAACTATATGTTATGAAGATTATCCATCCATCACAATATATGGACGTGTACCTCACTCTTTTTTATAGTTGTAGAGCACTTCTGGGCAAGCCCCTCATTCTTAAGCACCAAGAAAGCTATTTAAAACAAAAAGTTAAAAACAATGAAGGCCCAGCCTTGTTGGTTGTGCATTTCGATGAGGATAGTTAAAACAAGCCCAGATTTAAATTGAAGCAATAATTGTAGAGGTATTCATGGACATAGAGGCAGTAGTGATAGAAATAATAAAGCAGGAGTTCCCACCATGGCTCAGTGGAAACGAATCTGACTGGCATCCATGAGGATATAGGTTCAATCTCTGGCCTCGCTCAGTGGGTTAAGGATCCAGCAATGCCGTGAGCTGTGGTGTAGGTCGCAGATGAGGCTCAGATCCCGTGTTGCTGTGGCTGTGGCATAGGCCAGCAGCTGAAACTCCAATTCGACCCCTAGCCTGGGAACCTCCATATGCCATGGATGCAGCCCTAAGAAAAGACAAAAAGAGAAAGAAATAATAGAGCAGTTATTACATTACGAATCAACCTCTTACTCTGTGCCTGGAGCTGCTACACCGGTGTTTTGCTTTGTTTTTTTACCAGCACTTTGCATCTCTCACCTTTGACATCCTGTAATATTTCATAATTTATAAATGAACTACAAGAGAGTTACCTTGTGTGACAATGGCTACATCAGCCTATGGACACCACATCTGAGTTCCAAGTTCAAGTGATCCTTTCTTCATGATACCCAACAGAGACAAACGTTCCCAAGCATTTCTGTAAACTTATCCCGCAAATGCTAAGCCATTCACTGGAATTTAGGACCCCTCTGAAATTTTTTTGTGAAGCCTTGGAAAAATCCAGCCGCATGAAAATTCCCAACTGAAGGCACTTAACGCAAAATGGCCCTTGGTGAGTGATGAGTACAGTTGGAGTATCACTGACAAACAGGTGCTGATAAGCTTGGGCAAGGTCAAGTTTCACCAAGACCCTGCCACATGCTCAGACCAGGAATTGATGGGTTGCAGCCGCTGACTCCAAACTGCGCTGGTGTGTGGTATCAACCCCACCCCACCCCCACGTACCCTCTCTGTTCTATCTCCTTGCCTATTAGTATGGCCTGCAGTGTGCATGAAACAGTTCGAGGTGAGTTTGTTTGACAATGCTTAGCCCTGGTTTTTGCTTTTTTTCCATTGACAAATAGCTTTGTTTCTAGCCAGCAAGTCATGGGTGTAGTGCAAATAGGAGTTCTATAGCCAATTTCCAGCTGCGGATATAGCAACTGCACGTGTCTGGACTCTGTACCCTGGCACTGGGGTCAGGGAACACGCTTCCCCAGAGACTCCTCAACTGACCAGTCCCAGGAGGGTGAATGGAAGTGGCTCCCTGCAGCAGCTCACGGCAACACCGGATCCTTCACCCACTGAGCAAAGCCAGGGATCGAACCGGCATCCTCATGGATACTGGTCGGGTTCTTTACCGCTGAGCCACAGAGAACTCCCAAGAGTCACACCTTAAGTGATTCTCCTTCATGACTTGTGGAAGGACAAACGCCTTTTTCTTTGCATATCTCGCTAGCCACACATGGCGAACCCAAGGAAAACCAAACACAGAGAGGAAGGAGAAGAGCAATAAAAGCCAGGAGCAACCCTCAGGTCTCATCTCTGGCTCAGATTTTTTGAAACGAATACAGGGATTCGATTCCGGTCGTGGCACGGCACAGCACTTGCTGATCCGTATGTTCAGGCTGAAAAAATCTTTCCCCCAAAACCTCATCTAGAGCAGACCTCCAACAGCTGATTTATGAGTGTCTCAGACCAGACCACAAGCTGTCATCTCGCGTGTTCGGACGGGAGCGCAAATGTGCCGGTCCTGGGGTTAGAGGGCCCAGTGGGTGACATAACCTTTCACCGGCTACGCAGCCCTCCTTTGCATGGAGAACCACATGCGATCCCCAGGCAGGACCTTATCCACTCATTACCCATCCCCACCCCGGGAAGCACAACCTGGACATCAGGGTCCTAAGAGTTAAATTGCAAGCCCCTCTGCCCCAGCCCCACTCCTCTGCTCTCCCTGGGCTGGCTCTCTGTGATTTATGGAAGGCTCCATCCCTGAAGGGAACTGACACTCACTCTCATTTTCTTGTGTCCCCCCCCCCACGGCCCACATATCCCCCCCCCCCCGGCCGCTTCACGGCCAAGGTCATAAGCGAAGGGGCCCCTGCAAGTTTTCTCCGCTCATCCTCCTCCACCCTTCCTCCGGCGCGGCCTCATGAATCATTCCGTCTTCACATTGAACTCCTGACGCTTCCCGAGCACCAAACTGCTCGACTTCCGCAATTTTTCTTCATTCTCACTAACAATTTGGTAATGAAATATTGATTTTTAGTTAGATTCAAATAGATGTTATTAAGTTTGCATTGATAAATCGTTCCCTTTCTCAGGCTGGAAGTACCTCAGTCAAATTCTAACTGCACTTTCATACCTGCTGATGTATTAATCTGACGAGTCTCTCGGCCAGGCTGCCGGGGCCCCGGGCCGGGGGTGCCCAGCCTAATTGCTCTTACCTCACATGGAGGGTGTCATTCCAGCCAGTGTGTTACAAGAATTTTAGCCCTAAGAGCCAAGCGGGGACACGTTTCCTCTGGGGCTCCTGTCTTGAAAAACGGTTTCATTTTTTTTCCACCAAGACGAGCCTCGTGTGGGATGAAGAGGTGGCCCATTATATTTGATTTTCCCCCGCAACCATGCTTTATGTCAATTAAGTCTGCAACTTCCAGGCCATATTATAAAATATTGAACAGACTGGTAAGAGTGTGCCACCACCTCCTGAATGTTGAGCAGATCTAAACACTCGTGGGCAAAAGGCCTGAGAGCTGGGGCACCCTCCGGGCTTGAGCAAGTGGCTCGGGCAGCAGGCATGGAGGCCCACCTTCAACCACGAGCTTTTGAATGGCCTGTGTGGGCACGTGGTTAAGGGCTCGGCACTCCCCCATGTTGCCTCTGTCCCCGACCCTCCCATGTCCTCCCTCGTCCCTCCAGCCCCTCCTCTCATAAATCTCCCTCAGAACCCAGCTGCTTGGTTCTAAGAGGCAGACACGCAGCCCACAAGAAACCCCCGCAGGGGTCAGCCTGGGACATTCGCCACCTTAGGGAGGGTGGCGCTTTCTTTATTCCAGGAAGACCTCCCCTGTCCCCTGCTCCTTCTGTCCTGGCTGAAAATCATCCCTTTGAGCCAAGCTGAGCTAATGAGCAATTCTCTATCCTGGCCGAAATCACTGTTCAGAGGTAACGCAAGACCTAAGACAGGCCAGGCAGCGATCCTTCCAGAATGGTCTGCAAACTACCACGGGGGGGAGGCGTCCTCTGTTTCTTGTTCAAAACAAGAGCCTGGGCCCAGATACCCTGAAGGCAGGTCCTGCATCCCTGGTTGGAAGGAGCTGATTGTCAGCGGTCAGAGGGGAAGCTCGATTCCGGTCCCAGGGTTTCCAAGGACAGTACTTGCTTTCCTGACTTGAGTTTGGCTCTGGTTTCTCTTATTTGCATTCAGAGCCCGACCCTCCCTCCCCCAGTACCGCCTTCTCCCCAGGCCACATTCATCTTCCCAAGGCCGACTCTGACATCACGCTTCTGGCCACGCTCTCCAGTGGTTTCCCACTGCCCAGCCCATAATATCACACATGCTTAGCCCAATGTTCTAGCTCTTCCATGACTGTTTCAACCCGCTGCTCCCCACAGGTAGATCCTGGCTCAAGGTGTCCCTGTGCTTGCCTCATTTCTCAGTTCTGCATGTTTTCTTGGGCTGTTTTCTATTCTTAGAATGGCTCCCTTCATCTCCACATAACAGGCCTCTTTGTTCTCCTGCTAGAAAACTTCCCTGGAGTTCCCGTTGTGGCTCAGTGGTTAAAGAAACCAACTAGTATCCGTGAGGATGTGGGTTCGATCCCTGGCCTTTCTCAGTGGGTTAAGGATCCTGCGTTGCCATGAGCTGTGGTGCAGGACACAGGCGTGGCTTGGATTCTGCATTGCTATGGCTGTGGTGTAGGCCGGCAGCTGTAGCTCTGATTTGACACCTAGCCTGGGAATCTCATGGGTGCGGCCCTAAAAAGACAAAAAAAAAAAAGAAGAAAGAAAGAAAAGAAAGCTTCCCTAGGCCCAAGCTGCAAACCATTCTTCCTCTGTATCCACTTCCCATTATAAACTGTTGGCAGGAATTACCTTCTCTGCTAGACCGGAAGTCTGCAGGTGGATAACATGTGCAAGACTCGGCCTCTAATTATGAGCACTCTACACTGTGCCCAGGCACATAGTGGATGGTTTAATATAAACATGGGTGCATGAAATTATCAATTTGTTTATGCATTTATTCTCCTCTTAATAACGTCCCATTTAATCTTCAAAGCCAAGATTAAATGCAACCTTCTCCTCTGAGCCTTCTTGAATTTCTTCCATCAGAATTAATCTCTCAGAGTTCCCACCATGGTGCAGTGGGTTAAGAATCAAACTGCAGCAGCTTGGGTTGCTGTGGAGGGGTGGGTTTGATCTCTGGCCCAACACGATGGGTTAAAGTATCCGGCACTGGCACAGCTTAGGTCATAGCTGTGGCTTGGATTCAGTCCTTGGCCCAGGAACTTCCATATATCATGGGTGTGGCCATAAAATTAAAAAAAAAAAAGAATTAATCTCTGTTCCTTTGTTCCCACATCCTATTTTTTTCAACTTCTAATTTGTGTGTATTAATTAATGAGTAGAGTTGTATGCACACTCCTTTAACAAGAACTTTTGAGTATTTACTTCCTTAAACTGAAAGTAGTTCCTAGGGTATCTGGAACTTTATTATTATTATTATCATTACTATTATTATTATTTTGCCCCATCTGCAGCATGCCAAAGTTCCCCAGCCAGGGATCAAACCCACACCACGGCATTGACAATACTGCATTTTTAACCTCTAGGCCACCAGGGAACTCCTTTTTTTCCATTCTTAACTATAAACTCCTTAAAAACAAAAATCGTAAAAAACAAACAAACAAACAAAAAAAAAATCATATTTGCTTCCTTAACATCTAGAACAGGGACTGAAAAGAGTTGAGTAAATGTTTATTGAGCTGATTTTAATAGGATGAATTTAACTGAAATTGATAGATGGGAATTTGATGGGCTACCTTTGAGCCATAGGTATTTGTCTCATGGCAGTCGAAAGTGATAAGAATATGAAAATCAAACTGAGTTAAGCAAAAAAAGAGATTTTTTTTTTTTTTATGTTCATATAACATGAGTCCAGGACCAGATCTGGCCTCAAGCCCTGCTGGAGACCTGGTTCCAAATAATGTCATCCAACTCAGTCTCTTTCCATCTCGCCCTCTGTTTCCCTTTGCATTGCCTCCCAATAGGCCTTTTCCTCATGGTGCCAAGATGGCTGCCAGAAGCTCTAGTCTTACATCCACTCCTTTCAGTCACTGGAGGAAAGATGACTTCTCTCTTTAAACTGTTTCACCCTAAAAGACTTAGATGTTCTGATTGGCTTAGCATGGGTCACGTGACCATTATTTGGTCCAGTTGAACCATATGAACCAAAAAGAGGAGGAATGGTCTCCAGAATAAAATAGGTACTGATGCCAGAAGAGGGCCCTGGATGCCGGTAGGCAACTGCAGTCCACTCCCTACAGAAGCTGCCTGATGCCAAAAGGGCACCACCCTGGTACCTGTGCAGTTCAGAGCACTGTTGCTTCCTTGGATGAGAATGGGAGATACTTATAGGAGATACAGGCCTTTTCAACATAGCCTATCTAGTTCTGTAAAGAAACCGTAAAGAGGGAGTTCTCTTGGGGCACTCCCAAGATTAAAGATCCAGCATTGTCACTGCAGTGGCTCAGGTCCCAGTGGTGCGGGCTCCATCCCTAGCCTGGGAACTTCCACATGCCATGGGTGGCCAAAAATAAATAAATAAATAAATAAAACTGTAAAGAATAGCCAATCATGCGGGTTTTCTGGTGGCTCAATAGATTAAGGATTGGATGTTCTCACTGCTGTGGCTCTGGTTACTGCTGTGGCTTGGGTGTAATCCCTGGCCTGGGAGCTTCCATAGGCTGCCCATGGGCACCGCTGAAAAAAACAAGAATGGGGAGTTCCCCCTGTGGCTCAGCATAAACGAATCTGATTAGCATCCAAGAGGTTGCAGGTTCGATCCCTGGCCTCTCTCGGTTAAGGATCAGCTTTGCTGTGAACTGTGGTGTAGGTCGCAGACAGGGCTCGGATCTGGTGTTGCTGTGGCTGTGGTCCTAAAAAGCGCGCGCGCGTGCACACACACACACACACACACACACACACACACAAAATAAGAACAGCCTATCTTGAAGAATCAGTGGTTACCGCCCCGCCCCCAACCCCCATCTGGCATCTGCCAGAAGCTGAGAAAACAAGATGAGACCAAGGCCACCACCTCAAGCTGGAATAGGAAATCAGGTACCTGCTCCCTCGGACTTCTGAGCTTCTTGGTCTGAGTTTCAGCTCTGTCCAGCACTGCAGAGCCGTCCCAGGTTGAGGAAGGGCTTGTTCCAGACGTGAGAATACCAGAGGTGGGTAGTCCAGATCACATCCAGACCCAGAAATGCAGCGTCAACACAGGTCTCAGTTGCCAAGTGGCAGGACTGACCTCCCCCCCCGCAAAGTCTGGCTTGAAAGGACTGGATGTCACAACCCTTTGGCTCAATATGGACAGCTGGGAGACACAGAGAAATGTCCACTACCCAGTGTCCGGGGGCATTAGCCCAGGAGAGCCAGCTTGGGGCACTACCATTCAGCTATTACCATCTGCTTCCAGGCTCTTCCATTCAGCATCACGGAGGGAAATCAAAGGAACAGGTAAGTGGGAATTACTGTGCTCCCACCCTCTCCTCACCCTGCCAACACCATCCAGAAAGCAAAGGCAGTGCGTTTGGGAGGGCTCCCTCTCCTCCACTAGCTGTAGCCTGTCCCCTGCCTGAGCTTCAGAGTCCGGCCCGTTCCAGTTACCCTGAGAGACGCCGGGGCCTCTGCGGGCTCTATGGCCCGAGGGCGCGTGGCTCCCGCTGCTCCCAGGCCAAGGTAGAACCAGAGGGGAAGGAGAGGGAAAAACCTCGTGCTCAGCCCCCCGCTGTTTGGGTCTCCCTCTCTGGGCCCGCAGTGAGTGTGGTTTAGAGTTGATTGATTTTATCTGTGAAATGAGCTGAAAATCCCTCCCAGCGCGAAGTGCTCATCTCCATCCTCAGCCCAGACACTCCAGATAAATCAGATTGCCCACCACGCAAGAGCACGCCGGGGCCGAGGGCCGGGGGAGAGCAGAGCAGGGGTTGGGACGGCCGCAAGGTCGCGCACGCCACCCAGGGGCCACGTGGAGCCTGGGGATGCAGGCTGCTGGGGTTCCCAAGCTATCTGGACAGAACGGCCCACCTTCGAATGCCTTGCCCCACCAGGTGAGGCTGCCTTCCTTTTGGTTTGCGCAAAAATAAATCCTGGGACACGGGGCATTCCTGTTGTGGCTCAGTGGGTTAAGAACCTGACGTAGTGTCTGTGAGGATGTGGGGTTCGATCCCTGGCTTTGCTCAGTGGGTTAAGGAGCTGGCATTCCCACAAGGTGCAGTGTGAGTCACAGACGCGGCTCGAACCCAGCGTTGCCGTGGTTGTGGCCTAGGCTGGCAGCGGCAGCTCCCGTTCAACCCCTTAGCCTGGGAACCTCCATACGCTGTGGTTGTGGACCTAGAAAGAAAGAAAGAAAGAAAAAATCCTGAGACAAGGAAACGGGGCCATGGGACTGATTTGGGAGATGATCCCAGGAGGTAGTGATGGTGGGAACAGAGCCAGGGAAGAGAAGAAACCCGACAAAGCATGAATTCTGGAGCACGTTACCTCTGCGGACAGCCAGAGCACGTGCCACCAGGCAGCCTCGGAGAGGCCTGCGTTGAGATGGTCTCGCTGGGGACCAGACCCCGGCTATTCATCCTCTACGCCCTGTCCTTGATTCCTGGGCTGTTCAACAGCCCTGCACGTTTGGCCTGCCCCTGGTCAGCCCGCTGCCTCGGTCAGAGAACGCCCTCCACCAGACTCAAGAAGTCGTCAGCATGCGGAGGAAGCGTCTGCTGGCAACATCCGAAGTGGGCCCGGGCATCATAGGGTCAGGCCAGTGAGGTCGGCGTCCTCTGCTTCCTCAGCTTCCCCTCCAGCCACTGAGATCATCGTCCCCAAGCTCTGCGTGTCCCCATTCATCTCAGCAAGGCTCTCCCAATTCCCCTGCCAGGGACAGGACACTCCAAGTTCACTAGGAACGAAGGAGAAAACAGAGCACAACTGGAGGGGCGGAGAGGGACTCAGCTTTGGGGTCAGGATGCGAGCAGATGGAGGGGGACCCCCCCCACACCCCCGCCTCCCTGCACAAGGACCCAGATCCGCTGTCCTTCCTCCCCGCGCTCGGCAGGCCCGGTGCCCCCGCTTCCGTGTCTCACAGACCATTAATGCACATTATTACAATCCCTCTCTCCATTGAAAGAGACTCTGGCGCGGTTGTCTAAGAGTCCCTGATGAAGCTGACGTGAAAAATTCAGTAATTGGTTGCCAATATCCAATTACTCCAGGGTAATATGAAAGTGATGGGGAAGCCAGCCAAGAGGCCACGGCCCGGGACAGTCAGGCGCACGGAGGCAGCCGAGGCTTGGCTCGGGCCCACGCGACTGGCCATGTGCGCGGGGCAGAGAGCAGACGCGGGGGCACAGGGGACCCCCTCCTCAGCTTCCTCCCCAGGCTGGGCCTTCGCTGGGGCGCACGCGGTGGCGGGGGGGGGGGGGGGTGCTTTCCCTGGAGTCCGAAAGGCTGCTCTGTCTCTGCCAGAGGTCCCCTGCGCAAACGGACTTGCTGGAGGAGCAGGATGGGGAGCGGAGGGCACCACCCCAGGGCATCGGAGCCCTGGATCCCGGCCCCTCCCTCGTGGACCAGAGGCCTCCCTCAGGCAGGGCAGGAAATGAGAGCCCACCCCGCCCACTTTGCTCTGGGCTGTTTATGGGACCCTCCTTTTTTAGGCAAGTCCTCAACAGCTCAGGCCTGGGAGGATGGCTTCTGGGAAGCTGGGACCAAGAGGAAAGAGCGTGCAGAAGACACTCGGAGCTCCCGTCGTGGCACAGCGGTTAACGAATCTAGCTAGGAACCATGAGGTTGCGGGTTCGATCCCTGGCCTTGCTCAGTGGGTTAAGGATCCGGCGTTGCCATGAGCTGTGGTGTAGGTTGCAGACGCGGCTTGGATCCCGCGTTGCTGTGGCTGTGGAGTAGGCTGGCGGCTGCAGCTCCAACTACACCCCTAGCCTGGGAACCTCCATATGCCGCGGGTGCGGCTCTAGAAATGGCAAAAAGACAAAAAAAAAGAAAGAAGAAGACACTCAGTAGGTAAGTGCAGAGGACACCCCCACGTACCCTAGGAACCTGCCGGGCTCCTGAGCCATCCTCCGAGGGTGGTTTCCGCAGCCCAGGGGAAGGCAGCCCAGAGCTGCGTGCCCACGTCCAGGTCAGGGGTGAGGTCAGGGGCCGGGCAAGATAGAGGACGCGCCCTTCTGCTGTCCTGCTCTGCGTCATGTCTGCAAATAAATGGAATAATTCAGTTTCCAGGACTCTTAACCTTTTCACTTGGCATAAATTGTGATCACCCAAATAAATACAGGCAAATCACATTAAAAACATATATATACGAAGCTCATTTATTCAAGACATTTTCCAACTCTGAAAAATACCTGTGTCTTACCAGGAGGGGAAAAAAAAAAAAAAATACCAGTTCAGTTCAGAGCTGCTCGTGTCCGTGTCTGTCTCTGTTGGCTGCAAATGGGGGTGTTGGATTCTTGATGGCCCTGATGACCCAACGTCCCACCTCAAACAGGTCAAAGGTCAAAGAAACCATTTCTTTTCCCTCTGCTCCAAATTGGCAGAGAGAGGGTGAGATGTATGAGCCGATTGAAATGCGGTGCCAGGAATGTTTGAGCAATAATCAATTGTAAATTATATCTTACCGAGTTAAGAGTCAGCTGGAGGGGGCTGTGGCTGAATATTTTATCAAAGCAATTTAATAAGAATGAAAATGACCATCAACCTTTAAAGAGAGGTTTTGAAGCATCCTAAAGAGCTGCCCCTCCTAGGTAGCACCAGAGATCTGTTCCTGCGTTTAAGAAGAGTCCAGATTGGGTGTTCCTACTGTGGCACAGTGGAAACGAATCCGACTGGTATCCATGAGGATTCGGGTTCAGTCCCCGGCTTTGCTCGGTGGGTTAGGGATCTGGCGTTGCCGTGAGCTGTGGTGTAGGTGGCAGACGTGGCTCAGATCTTACATTGCTGTGACTGTGGTGTAGGCTGGCAGCTACAGATCCGATTCGACCCCTAGCCTGGGAACTTGCATATGCCTCTGGTGTGGCCCTAAAGACCAAAAAAAAAAAAAAAAAACAAAAATAGAGAAGCCAAGATTGCAGTAAGGCAAAGGTCTGGGTCCACAGCTTCCAGTAGGGCGCCCTCTGGCCTCTGGGCAGTGGCAGTCCACCCACCCCTCAGGCCTTAGCCCCAAGACAGACAGGACCGCTTCCCTTCTGGGACCTGATTCACAGGGAGGTTGCATACACCTGCTCAGGGGCCTGGGCCGCAGCTCTCCCTTAGACACGGTCTAAACTCTGCTGAGACGCAGCCTCGCATTCGTCAAGGCCCTCTTACTCGGGTTACGGACAGCTCAGGCCTCCCGAGAGTGCCACAGGGAGGACAGGCCAGGGTCAGCCTGGTGAAAATGACTGCTTGGCTCTTAGCCCTGGGGACTCCATGTGTCCTCCTCTGCATGCCTCTCCGAATGCTATTCTAGAGCCCAGGGGACTCTGGGTGGAATGGAGGAGGACAGGAAATATTGAGACCGACTTTCTCCTTTTTCCCAAAATCCCGAAGCAAGCCGTGAGGACTTACCAAGTTTCTAAGGTCCTGCTTTGCCCCTGTGCCCTGCTAATGCCCACCTGGCTTGCCAGGGAGAAGGAGATGACAGTCACCCTGTCCCTATGTTTAGACTTGTCCCCACCTGCAGCACATTACAGTGCAATACAGTTTCCAAGGCCAGGCAGGTCAGAGGCTCACAGAGGGGACGGTGGGCTCAGGAGCATGACGGGAACACCCCCCCACACACACCCAAGGTCAGAGTCTCAGAGTTAGGTCTGGAACCCAAGTGGAAATGAAAGACAAGATCAGGACAGGATGTGCCTGAAGGGGCCCTGTGTAGCTGAAGCATGTTTCCTGGGAACGGTGGAAAGACGATGTCCCTGTGGTTGGCAGTGGCACAGGGGACACCGGGTCTCAGCTTGTCTCCTTCGGAGACAGCGCTGCACTCGAGCCAGCTCAGCATTAGGGGGTGAGCCTGGGGCTGAGCTCAGGGAGACGCAGGGCTGGTGGCCACCCTGTGACTCGGGGGAGAACCTGAGGTCAGTCTGTGACTGGAGGCCAGCAGATGTGTCCGTCTGCCCAGGAGCAGGAGCTATTTTGTAACCCGTGGCTCAGTGGGGAAAGCATTTTAGAATCCTATCTTCAGGAGTTCCCATCGTGGCTCAGTGGTTAACGAATCCGACTAGGAACCATGACGTTGCGGGTTCGATCCCTGGCCTCGCTCAGTGGGTTAAGGATCCGGCGTGGCCGTGAGCTGTGGTGTAGGTTGCAGACGCGGCTCGGATCCCGCGTTGCTGTGGCTGTGGTGTAGACCAGCGGCTACAGCTCCTGTTAGACCCCTAGCCTGGGAACCTCCATATGCCGCAGGTACAGCCCTAGATAAAGCAAAAAGACAAAAATAAAAATCCTATCTTCAAAGGTAGCTCAAGGACACACACTCTCCACTGCGCTCACCAACCAGTAGAGCTTTGGGGAGCTTATTTATGCCCAGGTAAGGAAAATAGAAGTCACCCCCAGCTCTCCACCTCATGGGTGGCTGTGTGGATGCAATGGAGTCATCCTTGTAAAGCACCTGCTCTTGCTGGTTGCTGATAGATTATTTTCAGCTTTTTGATCACATCCCAGAAGTCCAGCTACAGGGGGACAGTGGTTTGCTGGGATGACAGGTGGGGTAGATAGGGAATTCCAGGGGCCTTTGCACAGTTGCATCTGCTGTCTGCAAAAACAGAGCCTGTACCCCAGTCAAGGAGCTCGAGCCTGAGAATATCCTTCTCAATGCATTCTCGTTGAATGCTCCGCTCACCCTCCCGTCCCAGCAACGGACAATTCCAGGACCCGATAAGCCAGCACTGAGGCAGTCCTCTTTTGCCAAGATCACCCTTCCTGGAGTAATCTTCACAGGTCCCACCACCCCAGCCACACCTGCCTGCACCGGGAACTTGCAGGATGGGGAACAGCCTTACCTTTGGGCTTTAATTATGCTTGATTTCAGCTTCTGCTGAGCGATCACTGGGCTTTCTCTAAGCCCCCATTTTTTTTTTCCCAGAGCATTTCTTGATGTTATTAGAGCTGTCTATAAAATATGAATCCCAATTCCATGATAGTCATAAAAGCCATAAAATTCTATGTCTGCCATGAAAATATTACATGATTTATTTTTGTGTGAAGTACATATTAAATCTTGGTACTAGAATAGGAGTTGGGCTCTTCAACATCACGAACTTTTAATAACACACACTTGGCCTTAAATTGCTATTATTTTAAGTTTCTTTCTTTATTTTACAATAGCTCCCATTTCAAAATAGAATCAGAAAAATAGTCCCGGTCTTATTTATAGGTTAATGTTCGCATTCACTATAGCTTAAATTTTTCTCCCTTTTTATGGTGTTCATTTTGTTTTATATACGACACGGTGTGTTGCGTTTGATTTGTTTTTGTTTTATGTCAAGTGGCCTTTGAAGAAATATCAGGTGATTAACCAGACCCTCCGGCAATGGATCTGATACCTCCACCTCCAGGGTCAAAGGGTGGGTCTGCATCAATCCACTCAAGTAAATCCACGTAGCTGGATGGGATTGCCTGTTGTGTTGCAGCAGAAATGAATCTGACTAGCATCCATGAGGTTGCGGGTTTGATCCCTGGCTTCGCTCAGTGGATTTAGGATCTGGCATTGCCTCGAGCTGCGGTGTAGGTCGAAGATGTGACTCAGATCCTGCGTTGCTGTGGCTGTGCTGCAGGCCAGCAGATGCAGTTCCAATTTGACTCTTATCCTGGGAACTTTCATATGCTGTAGGTGCACCCCGAAAATAAGTAAATAAATTAATAAATTAATTAAATAAATCCATGTGGCTGGAATGGAGAGTGAAGGGCCTAGGTTCCAGATAGGGTGGAGAAATGAGAACAAATAGTGAGAATATATTCTCCTTTTTCCAAAGTCCTTAACCAAATCCATAAGCGTTTACTAAGTTTCTAAGGTCAGGCAGAGATGGACATTGACAAAGGCACACAGAAAGAAGAGGCTCATTGAAGACGTGAGATTCCAGAGTTCCCATTGTGGCTCTGTGGAAACAAACTTGACCAGTATCCATGAGGATGCGGGTTCAATCCCTGGCCTTGCTCAGTGGGTTTTGGACCCAGCGTGGCCTCAAGCTGTGGTGTAGGTCACAGACACAGCTCGGATCTGTTGTTGCTGTGGCTGTGGTGTCGCCCGGCAGCTGCAGCTCTGATTCCACCCCGCCACCGGCCTGGGAACTCTCATATGCCGCACCTGTGACCCTAAAAAGAGAGAGAAAGAGGGAGTCCTGTTGTGGCTCAGTGGTAACAAACCGGACTAGTATCCATGAGGACTCAGATTCAATCCCTGGCTCCACTGGTGCCATAAGCTGTGGTGTAGGCTGGCAGCTGTAGCTCTGATTCAACCCCTAGCCTGGGGACTTCCATATGCCGTGTGTGTGCCCCTAAAAAGACACATACACACACAAAGAAAGGAAGAAAAGAAGGAAGGAAGGAAGGGAGGGAGGGAGGAAGGAAGGAAGAATGAAAAGGGAGAGAGAGATAAGATTCATATAAATGGACCAGTTGGAGGACGCTACAAGGCAGAGCTCAGCTAGGTGGCTCATATTCGCATGTGTTGGAGGGATCGGAATGGAAGGCAAGAATCAGGTTTAGTTTGCTGCAGAACACAGGACTTTGTTGGTCCTGGAAGGACAAAGGGAATTTAGGAGGAGAGATGAGATGAGGACAATGCCAGGGAGAGGAGCCCCTACTTAGCAGAAGAAAAGATAGTGGGACCCGGAAGAGAGAGGATGAAGGAAGACCAGCGCCCGGGAAGCACCAGCACCACCAACGCCCAACTTGCCATTGGGCCAGCTCTTCCGCCCAAAGACCTACACCGCTCTGCAAACAATATCAAGGGTGGAGGGAAGATGGATGTTCAGCCTGGAAGTTGCTCTTGACATTTGGAATGAGTTGCAACTGATCTGAGAGATTTTCATTTCAAAAGCTATCTGATACGATGTGTCGATAGGGTGTTTCACACACCTCATCAGAGTTCAAAGTCGGCAGCCGTGGGAATGGTGCTGCCAAGGTGGGGAGCAGATGTGGAGAACCAGAGCAGGAGGGGGTCCTGGCCTCTTCAGACTTGGCCCACCCGCCATCTGACATACCATTGAGACAAAGCCATGTGTTTGATCCAGGCAGCCCTGGGGTCCGTGATATCTTGGCATGGGTACAAACAATGCATTTTTTTTTTTTTTGTATCCCACACCCTGACCCAGTCTTTGAAATCTGCAAGCCCTTCCCAAGGCACTGCGAGGGAGTTGTCATTCACCCAGAAATCATCGGATGCTCCAGCAGGATAACTAATGAGAAATTGCCCAGTCCAGTAGTCCTGGCACTGTCGGGCATCCACTTGGCTGCCAGCTCCAGAGCACCCACGCCTTAGCCGGGGTCCCACATAAGGCATAACTTGGAGCAGAAGCCCAGATGCCACCCACCTTTGCAGAGGATGCCAGCCTGGGAAGCTGAAGTGCAGGCCAAGGGAGTGAGGCAAGGAGGGAGTAAAGCCAACAGGAACTGCACTGTCTAGCTACTTACCCCTGAGAACAACTGATCACCTAGACTTGTAGCGAGGCCACCAGAGAGACCAAAGCCAGGGCTGGGGTGACAACAACAGTGGAAGAAATTACCCACCCGGCGGTCAAAGACATGCCCCCTAGGACTTGAACTCTCCCATCTGCCTGGGCCGCACACACACGGGCAATGAGTGAGTCCCGTGGCCTTGCACAACTTGGAATAAATAGCGACTCACTGGCATGGGGGTTAGAGGTCAATGCCAACTGTGAGGTGCTCTCAGGTACACCTGTGTGAAGGTAGGGAGAAGCCCGCAAAAGCTGGCCACGAAGCAGCAGGCAAGATAAGGGGCAGTGAGGCTAAGAAGATCTGCAGTGTGCATGGTGTGGGGGGCTGTCTAAGATCTGCCCTTGGGTTCCGGAGAGCCTGCTCGGCACACACGCACCCCCAAACCAGACCGTAACCACTAGGGGTGCATGTGGACCTCTCCCGCAGTTTCCTCATGTGGGTTCACACTGGAGAGCTTTGCTTCCTCAGGCTGAGCTGCCTGGCCAGGGATGCAGAGATGCTGCAAGCAAAGGACCTGGGAGTAGCTCTCAGAGTCCTCAGGCCCTGTGCTTCAGGAAACAGGCAGCCGGGGCAACACCTATGGTTTGCTTGCAACAGAAAAAAAAAATCTCCATGAAGCTGCCTGGCCTAGAGGGCAGCCCTTCTGGAATGCAGGAGAAAATTGCATCTTGCACCCGTAACCCAACAAGCCTTCTTTCAATATGAAAATAGATACAAATGAAACAAAGAAATCCTAATGTTCATTTCCTTTTTTTTTTTTTGTCTTTCTGTCTTTTTCTAGGGCCGCACCCGTGGCATATGAAGGTTCCCAGGCTGGGGATCGAATCAAAGCTGTAGCCACTGGCTTACACCACAGCCACAGCAATGTGGGATCCGAGCCACATCTGCGACCTACACCACAGCTCACGGCAACGCTTGGTCCTTAACCCACTGAGTGAGGCCAGGGATTGAACACGCAACCTCATGATTCCTAGTCGGATTCGTTAACCACTGAGCCACGATGGGAACTCCCTAATGTTCATTTCTTTAAATCATATACCATCAAATAACATAGTATGTATTATCCAAGCAAGAACCGACTTGATTTCGGGGGGGGGGATCTTTGCCAGGATCTTTGCCAAATTGGCTAATGCCACTGTTTCAATTAAAGTAGGGAGAAAAAAAAAAGCAGGAATAGAAAATAAGTTCAAGTTGCAGAGAGGAACCAGAGACTAAAGCAGAAAATGCGCATGCTTCTAGTCCATTTTTCCAAAGAGCCATTCTTGAGTGAGTGGCAGTTGGCAGGACAAAAGGCAGAGGCATCTGGAAAAATATTAAGAGTTTTGTGAAAGAAAATCAATCAAGAAAGATACACAAACCTGATTAGGAAAAGAAAAAAATGTATGTTATAATATATAGAGCAGCCCATGAACGGGTGGCTGATTCCCATAAGATTAGAGAAAACGACCCGAGGTTAGGGTTTCCTCTCCTTTGCTCTGCGCTTAGCATCACCCACCTGGAAGCTTCTTCCCCGGCTCCAAGCCATTTGCTGAGAAAGAATATTTTTGCTGCTAAATGATCTTGCTCCCCAGTGGCTCCCGCAGCCACTGGTTTTGAAACAAACGACCTCACTGGAGAACGGATGGATCGCAGCCTTGGCATTCAAGAAGCCCCTGGGCAGAGCCCACGCCCCGCCCAGCTGTCTGCTCCTGCGGTTTTGAAGAGGTTCTGGTTCTAAAATGGAAAGTCAGGGGAAGAACAAAGCTTCCAGGGCTGTAAAGTCCCTCCTCTGGAGAGGTGACCTGCTTCAGGTCCGAGGTGGGGGAGGGGAAGTCGAGATTCAAGCAGCTCCTGGCTTAGCTTTGAAGCTGTAAATTGAGAAGGTGCCAGCGAAACGCCCTGCCAGGCCAAGAGGACAGAGAGGGTGCCTGTGTATAGGAAACCTGCGCCTGGCTGATGGCTCTCAGGAAGGATGCGGGAACAGACGGCCACCCGTGGCACCAGGCCTCCACCCCAAGGCTGGTGGAGCACAGCCCCAGAGAAAAGTGCTGCTGCTAAGACGAAGATGGCCTCTGCCCTCTGCCCTTACAAGAGCCACTTGATTCCAAATGGCAAGTGGCTAAATTAGTGGGCAAAGTGATCGGAGGTGCGCCCGATCCAGTCAATGCCACTCTGCTGATAACTTTTTTTTTTTATTGTTTTTGGCCGTGCCCGCAGCATGCAGAAGTTCCCAGGCCAGGGAATGAACCCACGCCACAGCGGGGACGATGCCAAATCCTTAATTCCTAGGCCACTAGGGAACTCCCTGTTTCAGCTTTTGAGTCGGCAGAATTCCATGGTCCTTTGGCTTTAGGGTCAGATAATTTGTTACCAAAATTCAATAAGCAATATGTACATGGGGTTCCTGTCGTGGCTCAGCTTTAATGAACTCGACTAATATCCATGAGGATGCGGGTTCGATTCCTGGCTTTGCTCAGTGGGTTAAGGATCCGGCGTTGCCGTGAGCTGTGGTGCAGTTCGCAGACGTGTCTTGGATCCAGCGTTGCTGTGGTTGTGGTGTAGGTGCAGACGCAGCTTGGATCTGGCATTGCTGTGGCTGTGGCTACAGCTCCGATTCGACCCCTTAGCCTGGGAACATCCATTGCTGATGGTGCGGCCCTAAAAAGACAAAAAACAAAACAAAACAACATGTACAGATGTGGGAAATTAACAAAAGATACTGACAGTGACTTCTGCCTTTGTTCAGCCCTCAAACAGAACACACTTTCCTCCTTCATTTCCTTTTTATACTCACTATCGTATATACAGAAAGTAGTCTGACGGCTTAGTTTTGGTAACCCATTTATTTTTAAACTTGTGTTCTGCTGCCTTGCATTCTTGTCTCTACCCTCTGGAGGCCTGGCTCTTAATGATCCCGGTGGGCAGATGACCACCATGCCCAGCACCCGACTGGCCAGTGCAAAGCCGTGTCAATGTGGACACAAGAGTTGAGAAACTGCCTCTTACTATCACAGTAAATGAAATGCATGTTAAAAGATTATCACCTACATTTATCATAACGAGATTTTGCATTTATGTCTCTCTCTCTCTTTTTAAATGAGAATAAAGATCTCATATACCTTTTCTAATTTATTATCTGGTATTTATTGTAAGAAGAGAGTTCGGTCTAATCACAACTCGTTAAAATCACATATTATTCACAATAACCCACCGCTAAAGACTCATTCGTGGGAGCAAGAATGAATAAAAAACTGTTTTGAAAATGAAACTTCATTTTAAGCATTTCTCTTTGGAAACAATCCAACGTGTTATAGAAAAGAGTGGAACGTGTATAATAAAATACCTTGGCAAAGAAAATTTGCCAGGAAAAAAAAAAAAGAATAAATAACACCAAGGAGAGTCAAAACATTTTGCAAAAAAAAAAAAATAAAGTAGAAATTCTGTGACCCAACACAATGTGCCTGCTACTAAGTGTACCCTAGTGGAGAAAAAGAAGGAAAAAAGAAAATCGGACCAAGGATTTACCCACTCTCACTCTCTCTCTTACCTTTTTTTTTCTTTTTGCTACACCCAGGGCATGTGGAAGTTTCCAGGCCTGGGGCTGAACCTGTGCTGCAGCTGTGGCCTGTGCCATAGTTGAGCAGCTCGGGATCGTTAACCCTCTGCGTCACAAGGGAGCGTCCTCTCTCTCATTTATTTATTTATTTATTTATTTCTCTGTTTATTTTTTTAGGGCCACACCTTCGGCATATGGAGGTTCCCAGGCTAGGGGTCAATTTGGAACTACAGCTACCGGCCTACACCACAGCCACAGCGACTCAGGATTTGAGCCTCATCTATGGCCTACACCACAGCTCACGGCAACGCCAGATCCTCAACCCACTGAGCGAGGCCAGGGATGGAACGCGTGCCCTCGTGGATGCCCGTCAGGTCTGTTAACTGCTGAGCCACGTTGGGAACTCCCTCTCTCGTATTTTTAATATAGTTCCTTCGCATCTTCCAGCCCTGGATCCTAGCTCATAGGTATCGTGCAAGCCGAGTGAAGCAGTTCTTGGCTTCCCTCGAGTTCCAGCCAGCAGCGATTTTCAGCTGATTATTACATGCCCAGGGACCACAGTGTGGCACATTCGATTGTCCTGAAAGTCACCCCATCCACTGCCGGCCCCTGGAATCAGGGTTGCCTACCCTCGGTTTGCAGAGGGGGAGGATTCTGGCATCAGCGCCGTGGCATTTTCCACATGTTTAGCCTGAAAGAAGACATTTGTTTGGACTCTGTGCTTCTGTGTACTTTTTTAATGCAATAAAATTGACAGATGACTCCTTTTTGCAACAGGTTTGGAGAAAGAAAATGTGGCGGTGCCACCCTCCCCTTTCTTCTTGATGGCTGTTTAGACAGCAGTCTTAAAAAATCACTAGTCACTAAAATCCCTCATGCCCATTTCATATTGTGTTGATTCATATTAAATTCATGACAACAAAAAAGCAACTTGAGGCACTTTTGGAAATGACCGCTCTTTAGTGCCGCTCCTTCCTCCGGGCTCGGTGGGCCCAGCGCCCATAAAGCTGCCTGCTGTCTTGTGTCATGAAAAGAAACAGCTTTGCCTGGGAATGCCATTACTGTGTAATGAGGCATGCAGCAAAATATACCTTCAGCAGCCACTTGATGAAGGCTTGCTGACACACCAGACCAGACAGAAATGTTTTTTTGTATGTTCTTCCTTATTTTGTCCATCAATCACATCATTAGTCAAAGCAGACGAGCCTGTCAGCCGGGCCCAGATGCGGAGTGGCAGGCGATCAGCGGACAGGTGTTCCCTCTCCCCAAAACCAAATCCTGAAATGAGAAAGGAGCCAAGACCTTGTTTCAAGGGCTGGAAAGTCGATGAGAGAGAAAAGACACCGGGGGCGGGGGGACGTTCAGAAGCCGACTTCTGAGGAGGTGACCGGCGTGGCTCCCCCGTGTTCCCTGACGGAGCCCGAAAAGGACCTGGATCTGGGAGAGGATGGAGAACTCAAGAACAGAGTCCATTCGTTTCTCGCGCGCAAGCACGTGTGCACGTGCAGGCGGAGATAGTCAAAGCGAATATTCAGAGCCAATATGTAAATGAAACTTCCCTGGCGACCCTCTTCAATATCCCAAATGCATGAAATCAGGTTGGGTGGTTCAGCTGCCTCGGGCCACCCAAGCCCATCCGAGCTGTCTCTCTGATGCATCTGCTGCAGCCTCACTCATTTCCAGGGAAATCAGCCACCCACCCCCGTGTGGCAACCGCCCCTCCTTTCCAGCACATCCTAGACTTTCTTCCTTGGGGGCATTGCTTTTTTTTTTTTGTTTTTTGTTTTTTTTTGCTCCGCTTTGTGTCTGGAAGTTAACAGGTTAACGAAACCAACCATATGGAGTCATCGTCAATGGTTAATATCTAGCTTTTCAAGCAAGCCCCGAAATGAATTTGTGTAATGAGCTCATTGCTTGGTTACCTCCTGGTTACCAACAAGGATAGGCTAGCTCATCAGGTCCCGACCCCCACCCAGCTGCCTCAGCCACAGTGGCCATGGTGACGCTTGGGGATGGGCCAGTGGAGTTTCAGTTTTAGCATGCACCATTTTTGCTTTTACATTTTAAAATAAACCATATTAAAAAAAAAACGGTTTTGGATTTACAGGAAAATCAAGATGCTAAAACAGAGAGTTCTCATACACCCTGTACCCAGAGTCCCCTGTTATTAGCACCGTAAATTAGCACGGTACATTTGTTATAATCAATGAACCAATATTAGTATGTCATCATTAACTACAGTCCACATTTTGTTTTCTTAGTTTTTCCCTCATGTCCTTTGTCTGTTCCCGAATCCCATCCGGGACACCACGTGACCGTTAGCTGTCACGTCTCCTTAGGTTTCTCCGACTTTCCTCGTTTTTGATGGCCTTGACAGTTGGAGGAGTATGGGCGTGTTCCATTTTTGATGAATCATTTCTGTTTCTTAATGGGGAATTGTGCGTGCACGTGTGTGTGCGTGAATCCAACCTCCTTTACACTCCAATAAAGAGAGTGCTTAAAAAGAAAGCGGGGAGGGAAAGAATTAGAAGAGAAGGAATTCAGACCACTGAAAGGTCAGCAATCTTTATACAGCACCGGGGAGAAGAATCTAACACTCCCATCTTTCCCAGAGTTGACCTTTCCAAAGAAATGCTGAGCAAGAAGGGGTGACACCTGATACGAGATTCAAACCCACGCTTCCACCTTTAACTGAGAATTAAACCTGCAGATATTTCCTCTGGGGTTTCCACACGGAAAGCAAGCACATCATTAATCTAACCAGCCCTTAGATGCCACCACGGCCTGATTCCATTTATCTGGGCCACTGTTTGGGTTGACTGGGCGCTGTGGAGACATTCAGCGAGGGTGATATGAAGGCGTGGGACAAAGGGGACCCGGGCTGTGGCTGGATGTAAACCCATCCAGTCTCTTTGCAGATGCTTCTCAGGTCCTCTTCCTCTCAGCCGCTTACATCTCTCCTCTCGTCTTTTCCGTCTTTTTCCCATAAAGCTCAGAGGGGGAGCCAGGTAGTCAGGTCGGGAAATATGTGGTCACTCTGGCTGCCTATGAGAAACCATTCACTTTTTTCCTCTGTCTCCACATCTTAGCGAGGGAAAAAATAGTGTCTCTTAAAAGACCTGCGATGGGAGTTCCCGTCCTGGCTCAGTGGTTAACGAATCCAGCTAAGAACCATGAGGTTGCGGGTTCGATCCCTGGTGTCGCTCAGTGGGTTAAGGATCCGGCGTTGCCTTGAGCTGTGGTGTAGGTTGCAGACGCGGTTCGAATCCTGCGTTGCTGTGGCTGTGGCGTAGGCCAACGGCTACAGCTCCGATTCGACCCCTAGCCTGGGAACCTCCATATGCTGTGGGTGCGGCCCTAGAAAAAGGCTAATAATAATAATAATAATAATAATAATAATAATAATAATAAAAGTAAAAGGTCTGTGATTGCCAAGGTACCAGATCCCACAGCAGCTCTGTACCCAGCACATCCTACCGAAAGCCCGGATGCTAGAGATAAGAGATAAGAATGTTTTTAGGAGTGCCTTGGTGGCTCAATGGGTTAAGGACCGGGCCAGGTCAATATTGTGGCTTGGGTTTGATCCTTGGCCCCAGAACTTTTGAAAGTCATGGGCACTGCACCCCGCCCCAGAAAAAAGAATGTTATTAAATTATACTTTACAATTCATCTTCGCAAGTATCCCAAGTTATCTAGCTCATACACATGTTTTATGAGCCTGCCTTCCACCCAGAAGGTCTACAGAAAGTGAAACAAATGAATTCAACACTCTATTCAGCCTGGATTATCTGACATTTATTCTTAGATGGGACAAGTGACAATTTGAAAGCTATGCTCACAATGTAAGAATTTCCAAGCCCGATGTACAGTACATAATTAGTCAATCAATCCATCAGGCAGTCAGTCAGTTTTACAGAGTACCTACTGGGTGCTAGGCCAAGTGGAAAGACTGATTCCTGCCCTCAAGGACCTTCAGATAGTCGGGGAAGCAGGATTGCATGTTCCCTAATTTGCTAATTAAATAAAGCCGTTCCCTTGACTTGGTGAGGGTCAACCCTGAGAACAGACTGAACTATTTTTTTAATTTTTATTGAAATATAGTTGATTTATAATGCTGTGGTAACTTCAGGTGTGCAGCAAAGTGATTCAGTTATATATACTATATATATATAAATACTATATATATAGTATGTATATACTATATATAGTATATATATATTCTTTTTTTGCACTCTCCTCTATTACAGGTTATTACAAGATATAGAGTATAGCTCCCTGTGGTATATAGTAGGTTCTTGTTGGTTTTCTTTTGCCTATAGTAATATGTATATTTTGCTCCAAAACCCCTAATTTATCCTTCCGCTCTTGCCCTTTTGGTAACCATAAGAGAACACAGTTTGGGAACAAAATGCTCATTTTCAACAAAATAGTATATCAATGATACTGATATAAACATCTATAGCTCTCACGAATGAGGGTTTTTTTTGGGGGGGGCGGTTGTGACTTGGTTTGTTGGGGATGCTTAAAAGCCAGAAGCAGCCAGCTGAGCAAATTCATTGGACTGAAACATTTTGCAGGTTTTGGAAGCCCCACTTGATAACTCTTAGAGGGAAAACGATGTCCTCCCAGATTTCTTGGGTCTTCCAACCTAGTGCTTTCACCTGGGCTACAGAGGAAGCCCAGGGTGCAGGTAGCAGCCCCGGAGTTGGTACCTAAAAGCTACCATTTCTTGGGTCTTCTAAGACCGGATAGTGCTGGCACCGTCTGAATGCTCTCTCTCATCTGAATGCCCACCACGTAAAGCTGGGATACTTCCCACCTTCAAAAGAGGTTGGAAAGCCTGCGTAATTTACATGACCCAAGAGTCTGCAAGCGTAGAGCCAGGATGCAGCTCTGGTGTCAAGGACTCCAGGGCCCCTGATCCCTGTGACACCACGAATGTGACCCAGAATGTTCACAGCCCGGAAATGGGCAGAATTCATGCACCCGAGACCATCCAAGATTCTAGAGACGCTAGCAGAGCAGCTCCTTGATTTAGAAAGGCCTGATCAGGGAGCTTTTGCAAGAACTTTCTGTGTAACAAGGTATAATTCTATTTATACTGACAGCAAATTGAAAGACTTATTGTTGCTCGATAAGGGGAGAGTAAAATTTGAGTAAGATTCAGATAGGTGCTAAGGTCAGAAATAGAGTTTTCTTTCTTCTATTGGTGAAAATCATTATGCGGCGTGAGTGTTAGGATTGCCAGGCTGCTGGAGAAGACGGGAGTGCAATACAGCTGTGGTCCCTGAAACCATCCTGCACTCACATACCAATGCATTGGGCATTGAGGTCTGGTGTGCCCTCAGAAAAGACAGTGTTTACGGCTTCCAGGAAATGCAATATGCAGCTTGAGGCTGTGTAGAGCAATTACGTCCCAGTTCCTTTAATGACACAGGGTATAAAGAATCCCAGTCCAAGCACTGTCATTGGTCTTTCTGAGCAGCTAGACCGCAGCACACCGCAGATAGCTCCAAAGGTTATGCCAACGTTTCATTTACAAGGAGGCTGGCACAGCCGCCATCCCACGCAACGGCGCCTTTCGCACGTTACTCCTAGAACGTGCTACTTGACCCAAGTCACCACCAAGATGTGCTCCACTAGGGTGCCTCCCTGCATTCCCAGCATGCCAAGAGTTGGGGCACCCTGGGCTGCCGAGAGTGCCTGAAATGAGAGTGCGTCTTGCCAATGTCCCGTGAGCATATGTGTTCCCGTGTGTTTGTCTGCAGGTGCAGGAGACCAGACGTCCCCCTGGGGCTCAGATCTGCCCTCATACATTTCTCCTGCTCCACCGGGAGGCACGTGGATGGGAACAGGGCAGATGGAGACCCACAGGTGCCCTGGGCAAGTCAATAACTAGGAACCCCTTCACACTGATATATTTAAATATTTTTTCAGCATTTATTTAGCACAGGAGAGAAGAAAGTGATATGTAGCAATAAAATTGCATGCCTTTAAAAAAAATTATCTCAGTAAGGAATCCCTGTAAAATAATAAAAAATTCAAATATCACCGAAACACATAGAATAATTGTGTAAGCCCCCCAACGTACCTACCCCTAGCTGCCCCCCAAATGTAAGCACTTGAAACAATTAGATGTACATGTTGCTAGTCATTTTTATCTATTCCCACATATATGAAACATGTATATATGTTGGATTTTCACATAGGTGAAAATATATATTATCCAGTACTCTGTTTTTCATTAAATTCATTTCAAAGATCTTTCCAAAACCAAAACACAGCACTCTTTTTTAACAGCTGTTTAGTTTTCCATAGTATGGAATAATTTATTATAAAATTTAGAGGTCTACTGATTTTTTTCATTATCACAAATAAGACCTTGGTGTACAATCTTGTATATATCTTTGAACATTCACAGAAATGTTCCTGTAAACTAGATTTCTAAATTTAAAATGACCTGTTTGAAGGACATGTACCTTTTTTTTTTTTTTTGGTCTTTTTAGGGCCTCACCCACGGCATTTGAAGTTCCCAGGTCAGGGGTCGAATCAGAGCTGTAGCCACCAGCCTATGCCACAGCCCCAACAATGCAGGATCTGAGCCACGTCTGTGACCTGCACCACAGCTCACAGCAATACTGGATCTCTAACCCACTGAGTGAGGCCAGGGATCGAACCCTCATACTGATGGTTACTAGCTGGGTTTGTTAACCACTGAGCCACGAGGGGAACTCTGGTATGTACATTTCAGTTCAGATGCTTCACCAAATTTCCCTTTTAAAAGAACTAGTTGATATTTTGCTAATAGGAGATGACTTGGTATTTTTTTTTATACCTTTGCCTGATCTGGATACACTAGTCCTTTACTATTCTAAAGGATAAACAGAGATAATCTTGTTTTCATTTGGATTTCTCTGTTTATTAGAAAGTTTGAATGTTTTATTTTTTTCCTTAGTTTTTTGTGTTGTTGTTTTGTTTTTTTGTTCTTTTTGGCTGCACCCGTGGCATGCAGAAGTTCCTGGACCAAGGATAGAACCTATACCACAGCAGTGATACCAGATCCTTAACATGATGTGCCACGAAGAAAATCCTAGAAAATCTGAATGTTTCAAAATATATTTACTGGCTATTTCTATTTCTTATTCTCTGAATTGTCCAATGATTTTCTTTGTCTAATTTTCTACTGAGTTATTTTTTTCTTACTAATTTTGAGAAGTACTACAAAACTTAAATAGTAACTATTTGCTTTATATGCTATAAATATTTCTCCCAATACGTCATTTGTCTTTTGTTCAGAAGGCTTTTTTATTTGCTTGCTTTGAGGTAGTCAACCTACTTGTTCAGAGACTCTGGACTTCCTATCTTTGTATATTTTCTTTTAATCATTTTATTTATTTATATTTATATTGCTTTTTAGGGCCGCACCTGCAGCATATGGAAATTCCCAGCCTAGAGGTCAAATCGGAGCTATAGCTGCCGGCCTAAGCCACAGCCACAGCAACGCCAGATCCTTAACCCACTGAGAAAGGCTAGGGATCAAACCCTCATCCTCATGGATACTGGTTGGTTTTGTTACTCACTGAGCCACAGTGGGAGCTCCTCTTTTAATTATTTTAAAATTATTTTTATGAACTCTTTAATCCATGTTGAAATTTTGTGTATTATGCATTAACAGTCTAATTTTCCAAATGAATAGGCAACTATCTCCGTCATTGGTTAATTGGTCCGTACTTTCCCCTCCAAACCAAAGCACTGCCATTGTCACCAATTCAACTCAACTTCACAGCCCTTTTTCTCCCCACTCTAATTTATCCTCCTGATCTCTTTCTTTCCCAAGACCACACAGCTGTAATTATTATACCTTCAGGTTAAGTGTGGGAATTTGGTGGCGGGAGTTAGTCATCTCACATCAGTTTTCCTTCTTCAAAACTCTCTACATGATCCCTCTGTCTTGTCTCTCCCAATGATTTTAGAATCTACGTGTCCTATTTCTTCAAATATCTCTTACTGGGATATGGTTGGGAGATGTATCAGATATCATTGTGCCCCAATCACACCCCTCAGCAACCCCCTTTATCCGAGACACACCAGCAGGATAATTTAGTAAAATACACTCTCTGCAGGCAAGACTTTGTCTCACAATTTGCTTCCTGGGGCCAGAGTCCACAGCTCCAGACAGGAGAGCATCAAGTGTTAAATGAACAGTTTATCTGGGAAGATTTGATATGTTGGCCTTATTGAGTCTTCCTGTCTCTGAGGACTCTTCAGTTACATGATTTCTTTTCTGCCCTTTATAAAGTTTTATATTTATTTTTTTCTTCTTCTTTTTAAGGGCCACACCAGCGGCATATGGAAGTTCCTGGTCCAGGGGTGGAATCGGAATTGCGGCTACCAGGCTATACCATAGCCATAGCAACTCAGGATCTGAGCTGCTTCTGTGACCTATGCCACAGTGTATGGCAAAGCCAGATACTTAACCCGCTGAGCAAGGCCAGGAATCGAACCGGCATCCTTATAGACACTATGTCAGGTTCTTAACCCACTGAGCCACAGCAGGAATTCTAACTTTAATAGTTTTATTTACACAGATCTTATGCCACAGCCACAAGCAATGCCAGATCTGTGCCGTGTCTGCGATGTACACCACAGCTCATCTGGCAACGCCAGATCCTTAACCCACTGAGAGAGGCCAGTGATCGAACCTGTGTCCTCATGGATACTAGTCAGATTCATTTCCACTGAGCCACGACGGGAACTCCTAATTTGGATTTCTTAATCTTTATATTGGGATGAGAAATTTTCTTCTTCTCTTATCAGACCGTGGTTTAAAAATCATGAATGTGATCATATGCTATCACTGACATGTGGAATCTAAAAAAAGGACACAATGAACTTCTTTGCAGAACAGATACTGACTCACAGACTTTGAAAAACTTATGGTTTCCAAATGAGTCAGGGGTGGAGTGGGGGATGTGCTGGGGGGGTGGGGGTGGAGGTGGGGGGTTGCGCTGGGGGTTTGGGATGGAAATGCTGTAAAACTGGGTTGTGATGATCGCTGTATAACTATAAATGTAATCAAATTCATTGAGTAATTATAAAAAAGGTACAAAAATCATGAATGTGAGATTAATTTCACTTAATACCTGTATATATTACAATTCTATTTTAATCCATTCATTTCATCAATTATAGCAATAGATTTCTGAAGGTTTAACTATCCTTGAATTCCTAAGATTAAACTCACCTTAATAATAAGCAAAATGATTATATCTTATTTAGAGTTTTGGTATTTATGCTCATATATCAACTTTCTTTTACATGTGGCTCTTGTCTTCTTTTGCTGTCAGGGAAATGTTACCACTGTAGAAGGCGTGGGGAAGATTTCTGTGGAACGTGAGAATTTTCTGTTTTATTGAAAGTTTAGTTCAACTTACCTACAGATGGTCTAGCTCTAGAAGCATTTCTAGGGAAGATGTTTTTATTACTTTAAAAGTTTTCCTCTATAAATTCTAGTCTTTTAATGTTGGTAACTTGAATCAATCTTGGTCATTCTATTTAAAAGAAAAAATCTATTTTGGCTAAATTTTAGAATGCAATAGCATCTACGTAATTTTTTAATATCATTATCTGAAGTTATATTCCTAATACTAGTTATTATCATTTTTACCCTGCTGACCAGACATTTTTGTCTTTTCAAAGAACCAGATATTAAAGCTAATGGCGTTTCCCATCTTATTCACTTTAGATTTGTCATTATTATCAATTTTGTCCTAATTTCTTTGGGTTTATGTTGTTATCCTTTCTCCAGATTCTTGAGTTGCACGTGTAGTTCATTTAATTGCAACCATTTTTGTTACCTAGTATACACACATAAGGCTCTTGTGGTTACCATTAGTTTTTTTTTTTTAATATGTCTGTGATTCATTCTTATCATGAATTTATTGTTTTATTTTAGTTTCCTCTTTAACTCAAGCGTTATTTAGCAGTCTGGATTTTTAATGTGGTCTGCCTTTATGATCCATGTGATTTCTGACTTGAGGAATTTATATAAATTTGCTTTGTGACTTAACACATGGCCAATTTTATAAATAGTTCATGAATATTTGAGAATAGTGCGAGTTTTCTTTTTGCTTGGAAAAATGTATGCATACACACACATATCTTCTATAACCTTCTCATTTTTCTTTTAATCTCTGTGTTCTTAATTTGCTGAGTTCTGAGAGAGTTCACGAAAACATCTCGCAGCATATGTGAGGATGTTTTGCATCCTTCCTATTTTCTATTACTTTTTACTTTTTACATTTTAAAGCTACAGTGTTGGATAGATAATGGTATCTTTTATAAAGTGGACTAAAGGCTATTACCAAGCATGCTACTTTTACCTGGGGGACAGAGAATGTAGAATTTTCTTCTTCTTCTTCTTCTTTTCTTTTTTTGCCACCCCCAGGCATATGATGTTCCTGGGCCAGGGATCAGATTCAAGCCACAGTTGCAACCTACACCCCTGCTGCAGCGTGCCAGGCCGGGGATCACACCTGCATCCCAGTGCTCCACAGATGCCCCCATCCCATTGTGCCAGAGCGGGAACTCCCAGAGAATAGTCTGATGGAGCCTTAATGGAGGTGTAGTGCCAAAAGAAAAGTTTGGTAGGTAAGGGACAGATTGTTAAAGCCTTTCAGTGCCAGTCTATAAGTCTTTGCTTTTGTTCTCTGTGTAATGGAGTCTTCAAAGAGCTTGATCATTTTCACAGTATGGTCAGCTTTGGTTTTAGAAGATCACTCAGCTGATTTATGAGAATTATAGTGTGAGAGGGTAGACAGACTGACAACAGGAGCGGGCAAAAGGTACCAAGATAGTTTAGGAGTTCCCATTGTGGCTCAGCGGAAATGAATCCGACTAGGAACCATGAGCTTGCAGGTTCGATCCCTGGCCTTGCTCAGTGGGTTAACGATCCGGCATTGCCATGAGCTGTGGTGTAGGTCGCAGACACGGCTCGGATCTGGCGCTGCTGTGGCTCTGGCTTAGGCCAGCAGTTGTAGCTCCCATTCAACCCCTAGCTTGGGGACCTCCATAGGTGAGGCACTAAAAAGACAAAAAGACAGAAAAAAAAAAGGTACCAAGATTGTTTAATTCAGAACATTAATGGGGCTAGGAAAGAAGGCACACATTTCAAAACGGACTTTTTACCTACATTTAGTTTCCACATGGCCACTCTGCAGAGCTGTGGGCCTCCTGACCATGGAGGCTGAGAGCAATGGTGGTGAGACACCTCAGGTGTTCAGTATTGAGAGTGAAAGGCTTTCACTGAAAAGGAAGGGATTATGAGACTCTTGGCCTGGAGGGAACTTCAGGCTGAATAACACAGAGAAGCTCTAAAATGGCCTGACGGGCTCATAAATGATAAACCCATACAAAGCAATTAGGAGAGACAAACTCTATCAGAGGCACTACTCCCAAAACAGACAATGAGAAAGATGAGCTGCAGTATCACCATCACATCGGAGGAGCTGGATGGGTCAAGTGGGTGGCATACGGGGCTCTCAGCTTCCTTTGACCCACGAGAAATGCAAGTGGCACAAAAACACCAAATACAGTCTCTTCATGCTGCCACCGGCTCCACTGCTCCCTGCCGCGCAAGACACAAGGGGACAGACCTGGATCTGATACACTAAATGACCCAAGCATTGTTAAGGTTTGTCCGAGTAGAGGTAATGCTGGTCCCTCAAATTCAAGGACAAGTCATCTCTCCTATTCTTAAAAAAAAAAAAAAAAAAAAAAAAGCCCAGGCCAGCCTGGCTACGCAGTAGCAGGTGCATCTCCAAAATGGCCTCCTCAGAATCCCAGTTACCTACCAGCCCTTCCCAAAGAGACAGATCAAATAAAGCTGCATTTCCCTGACAGAGGCTAACAAAATATGGGATGTTCTGGGGAGGGAGAAGGAAAAAAACAGCAGAATAAATTAAACTCGGAGTTTCAGTGTTGACCTTGAGTATTCCGTCTGTTTTTAGAACTCGGGGGTCAAGCAACGTCTGTTTCTAATTAATTTTATTCTTTATCATTTTCCTTAAAGGAAAACATGCCTTTAGAATCAAGAGCCTCTCTGTACTAAAAAAAAAAAAAAAAAGAAAGAAAGAAAAGAAAGAAAGAAGAAAAAGCCACAAAGAAATATGCCACCATTTAGAATTTGCTTTTGCCACCAAGAAATATGCACATGGTAACAAAAAGGTTTCAAGAAAGCTGCAAATGTCTATTACAGTTTTATAGAATGGTTTTGTTTCTCAGAAAAGTCCCAGAACTGGTAATTTTCAAAAGGCAATCATCAAATCGTGTTCAGTATGAATTCATGAAACTTATGACTATATTTTGTTTCAACAGAAAACATTTTTAAAATTTTTGAATCCTTTCTTAATGCCGATATTTCAAAATCAAGAATTTCACAAAGATCCAAAGTCCTTTTTTTGAAAGATATGGAGATCTGACAATACTTAAAAAACTCAGCTGACCCTGAATGGCAGCTGTCCCTTAAATAGAGGCATCCTGTTTCACCAGGGTCTCTGCCTCCCAAGGTCTTGGAGGTAGTTGCCATTTAGCATTAAGTCTGCATGAGTGTAGAATTAAGAAGAAAGTGACCCAGTCATACACATATATGTGCATATGTGTGTATGACTGGGTCACTTTGCTGTCTAGTAGAAACTGACAGAACACTATAAGTCAGCTATAACGGAAAAAATTAAAATCATAAAATAAAAATAAGTAGAAAGTGAAACTCAGGTTGTTACCAAAGTAGAAAAAGAAAAGCAATGCCATGAAGTCTGAAGGTGTCAAAATAATTGAGCTGGGGTGGGGAGTGTTCCCACTGTGGCTCAGAGGTAACGGATCTGGCTAGTATCCATGAGGATGCAGGTTTGATCCCTGGCCTTGCTCAGGGAGGATGTGGAGTTGCTACAAGCTGTGGCATAAGTTGCAGATGCAGCTCCGATCTGGCATGGCTGTGGCTGTGGCAGCTGCAGTTCGGGTTTGACCCCTAGCCTGGGAACCTCCATATGCCGTGGGTATGGCCCTAAAAAGTAAAATAAAAATAAAAATAAAAAATAATTGGCCTGATTTATAGCCAGCCAGTTTTATTCGTTTGTGTTACTCACCTGGCCTTCACCCATAAGGTATTCGTGGTCACTTCCAGGCCACTTCCAAGCACAATGCAACGCGCTCCAGGCTCTAGCCTTGGGGGACGCTCAGGATGGCACTAGTGGGAAGCATTCTTTCTGGGAGTGTCTGGGGACGTCACTTGACCTTGAGTTCCCAGCAGCCCAAACTGTCCACCGTGGGGGCAGGTGGAGTGCTTGAAGCAGCAGGACGTCTCCCCCAGGACTTGTGAGGAGAAACGCTGGCTAAGCGACAGCAGCCTAGAGCTGTGAGACGGTCAAAGCTGAGCTTGAAGAAAGGAGAGCCTCAGGGGTCAGAAGAAAAGAGGGAACTGGAGTGGAGTTCCCGTTGTGGCTCAGTGGTTAACGAATCCTACTAGGAACCACAAGGTTGAGGGTTCGATCCCTGGCCTTGCTCAGTGGGTTAAGGATCCGGCGTGGCCGTGAGCTGTGGTGTAGGTTGCAGACATGGCTCGGATCCCGCGTTGCTGTGGCTATGGTGTAGGCCAGCGGCTACAGCTCCGATTGGACCCCTAGCCTGGGAACCTCCATATGCCATGGGTGTGGCCCTAGATAAGGCAAAAAAAAAAAAAAAGACCAAAAAAAAAAGAGGCAGCTGGAGTTCCCTGGTGGCCTAGCGGGTGAAGGATGCAGCACTGTCCCTGCTGTGGCTTGGGGGGAGGGTGTTGTGGCTTGGATTCCATCCCTGACCTGGGAGAATTTGCATGCCTCGGGCACAGCCAAAAAAGAAAAAAAAATGAAGAAGGTACAGACAACCAGGATGGTGAATGTGGCACTAGAGCCGTGGCTGCCGTGGGGCTATGGGCAGGATACAGAGGCGATCTGTAGCAGTTATCTGCGCCGTCAGAACCTACCACAGACTGGCTGGTATAAAAACCGCAGAAATTACCCTATCACAGTTCCGGAGGCTGGAAGTCTGGAATCAAGGTGTCGGCAGGGTCGTGAGCCCTCTGAAGGCAGGGAGGGGACCACCGTTCCGTGCCTCTGTCCTCGTTTCTGGTAGCCTCCCGCGTTCCGTGGTTTGCAGAGGCATCACCCCACCCTCTGCACTTGTGCTGTGCGCTCCCCCTGTGTCTTCACATTGCCTTCCCTCTGGGCATGTCTGACTCTGTGTCCGCACTTCCCCTTTGTAGGAGGACACCAGTCACACCGGATCAGGGCCCACCTTCATCGTCTATTTTTACTTGATTTCCTCGGTAAAGACCCTGCTTCCAAATAAGATCCCGTTTTTGAGATGCTGGCCTTTGGACTTCAATATATATATTTTTTTCTTTTTCCTTTTTAAGGCCACACCTGCAGCATATGGAAGTCCCCAAGTTAGGGTTCGAATCGGAGTGGCAGCAGCAGGCCCGTGCCACAGTCATGGCAACACGGGATCCAAGCCACATCTGCCACCTACGCTGCAGCTTGTGGACCCTTAACCTACTGAGCAAGGCCAGGGAGCCAACCGACATCCTCATGGACACTATGTTGGGTTCTTAACCCATTGAGCCACAAGGGAAACTCCTCGACATATCTCTTTTGAGTGGACCATTCGGCTCGTAACTGCACTTCTTGGGACGGAGGGAAATACTGTTCGTATTGGAATCGACATGGAGGGATTAGTGTGAACTCGCGAGCTTATTAAAGAAAGAAAAGACATGAAAAAGAAACGCTACATTTTCTAGCTCTTGCCATCAAAATGGCTTAGAAGCCAGGAAACTCCAGGAACAATGAGCAACCCCCAAACCCAGATCTTGGTTTCCAAATGCCATTCTCCACTACGCAGAATGAGGGCTGCTGGTAGAAATGGCTGGTTCCAGTTCTGGGGGTGGAAGGGAAAGGCTGACTTGGAACAGCTTCTGACAGAAAGAAAGTGCTAGAAGCAGAAGGGATTCCTATGGGCCAAAATCGACACAATTTGGGCATCCAAAAAATGATGGTGGGGAGTTCCTATCGTGGCTCAGCGGTAACAAAACTGAATAGTATCCACAAGGACATAGGTTCGATCCCTGGCCTCAATCAGTGGGTTAAATATCTGGCGTTTCCACGAGCTGTGGTGTAGGTCACAGACACGGCTCCTATTTGACCCCTAGCCTGGGAACTTCCATATGCTGTGGGTGTGCCCCTAAAGAAGACAACAACAGCAAAAAGAATGACGGTCATAGATTACAGCATATTGACACACACACAGAAAGCATCTGCGGTTGATAGATTATTCATACATCAACACCAGCTAATAATTGTAGAGGTAATGCCTGAATTAGAAAAATCACCATTTTGCGAACGCAAATGTAATCACTGACTCTATCATGGATTGTCTAAAATCTGTGGTTGAAAAGTCCTTAGGAAAGGGGACATTGACTTAAGTTCCAAGTAGGGGTGAGAGATTATTTACTAATTACAAAAAGGATGGGGTATTTCTTCAATGAAGAGACCCAGCCGTCACCACCTTGAACCAGGTGAAAAACCTTTGCATCACTAATTAATGGGACCCATTGACATCCTGTTCCCCCTGATGCCATGCCATCGGAAGGGAGCATCATCGCCTGAGTAATTACTCTTAAAGGAGGAGGAGGAGGGGATTGTATTTGACCCCAAAGCGGAGGTGGCTTGGCTACACGCAGAGGAAGAGAACAGCGCATGCCCACACGTCTCAGACACTGAGCCCGAGTACAAGCCACCCTGCTCCTCTCCCTCAAGACTCCTCCTAAATGGTACCAATTGTCAGGCCGATGTTGGTTCCCTTGCATTTTCCAATAGAAGGGGCGGGAGGGGACCTGGCTGCAGCTATGATTTAATCCCGCGATTAGCAGGGGCTAGTCTGGCATAAGAACAGTTCCTTCACTCCCAAAAAAGAAAGTCCTGAGTTACCTCGCATTTGATGGAGACAACTGGAGCTGAGCACAGAGGATGCGGGAGACACCCCCACAGCCAGGAAGAACAAACCCAGCTTCCCCCGAGTGATCAGGGCTAAAGAACACTGCCCGGAGCCCCTCTGTGGGGTGACTTGCTCCATTACCTGTCCTCAGGTCCCGGGCTTAGCCTCAATGGTTCCTGGATGTCAGTGAGACGAGCCGCTGCCAGAACTGCCTCTGAGGTCAAGGTGTCTCAATGTCAGGCCGCAGCTGACAGCGGGGAGAGGGCTTCTCGATGCCTTTCTGTGTATCCTATTTTACCTTTCACAGGATCTTCTTTGGCAGGTTGTAAAATACCTCTTCTCTCCCCTGGAGATTCTCTGCCGTGCTGCAGTCCATCTAAACAAATATGTATTTACAACAGGTTCTTTTTTAAAACATGCATTATATGCCTAATAGACTGAAATGACTCTTTGGGGGAAGTGCGGCATAGATCCTGGCAGTTTTTTATTGTCTGTAACATTCACCTCTTTTATACGGCTATTTATTTTTCGGCTGGTTGGGATGGCAAGAGGGGCCACGAGGAGGGAAAATCATATACCCACGTAGGAACCGCAATATATAAAACCAGGAAATTGGGCATATCGTCCTAATGATCTTTGAGGCGAATGTGAATTTGAGTTGTGTACTGAAAAAAGTCAACAGGGAAAAAAAAAAGCTTTTTTATCATGGCTGTGAGTTGCTTTGTGTGTTTAAAGTTTGGGAGGATTCCTGTATCGGAATGCTCTTGGCTGTTAAGTGCAAGGAAACCTCACCAAAATGGCTTAAGCAATAGAACCTTCCTCAGTTATCAACAAGCCCAAGACCAAGACATCTCCAGGGCTGGTTAATCCCACAGCCTAACTGCACCCACTAGGATCCAAGCGGTTTTCTCTGCCTCACTTGACTACCTTCTCTGCATCGGCAGAGGCCCCACTCGAAGTCTGCCTTAATTCCAGCTGTCACATAAAGACCCAGTAACGATCAGCAGAGGAAAAGAGACAATTCCCTTTTTTTTTTTTTTTGCTTTTTTGGGGGCACCCTTTAAAAGTAACAGTCTTTGGAGTTCCCCTTGTGTCTCAGGGGTAATGAACCTGACCAGTATTCATAAGGGAAAAGGTTCAATCCCTGGCTTTATTTCAGGGGGTTAAGGATCCGGCGTTGCCATAAGCTGTGCAGACGCAGCTCGGATCTGGTGTGGCTGTGGCCGTGGTGTAGGCCTACAGCTGCAGCTCTGATTTGAACTCTGGCCTGGGAACTTCCATATGCCTTGCATGCGGCCCTGGGGGAAAAAAAAACTAACAATCTTTGCTTCTAGCAGAATTCCCTTCTCATCTCATTACAAGCCTATGACTAAAGCAATCACCAGGAAGCAAAATAGAAGCACCATGAATAGCCCTGACCAGAGGTTTTCAAGCTTTTATTTATGCATATGATATCCATCAATTACAATTATTAGATTCTATTAATCAATTAGCCTTTTTAGAAGCGAAAGCCATGAAATTTTTAAATATATTTTAATTCTTTTACAAACAAACCCATCATATCTTAATAGAAACAACATACAGTTATGAAAAATATCTGTATTTTCCAAAACAAAAAAGAATAGTGAGAAGAGTATATTATTTTAAATTTTTATATGGAGTTCCCATCGTGGCTCAGTGGTTAACGAATCCAACTAGGAACCATGAGGTTGCGGGTTCGATCCCTGGCCTTGCTAAGTGGGTTAAGGATCCGGCGTTGCCGTGAGCTGTGGTGTAGGTCTCAGATGCGGCTCAGATCCCGCGTTGCTGTAGCTGTGGTGTAGGCCGGCGGCTACAACTCCAATTAGACCCCTAACTTGGGAATCTCCATATGCCACGGGTGCGGCCCTAGATAAAGCAAAAAGACCAAAAAAAAAAAAAAAGAATAACCATAGCTGGTCAGACATTCCACAAAGTTAAAATGGTCTTCTGTGAAAAAAGAAAAAGGCAGCTAGTTGAGCTCACGACCCCAACCGCAGCCGCAAGGCATTTCCGCAAGTGGTCCAAGTTCACTGTACTTGGTAAACGACAGGAGTGATTCGTGCAAACGTTCCATTTCTTCAGTCAAGCTAATAAAATGGCATGTACTTAAGAGTGGAGATTTAATGTTTAAAAACCCATGATTTTTACTGCCTTATCAAGGAAACTCTCAAATCTAATACATTTCTCCCTTTCTTCCCTCCTTCCTTGCTTTTTTCTTCCTCGCTCACACCCTCCCTCTTTCTTTCCTTCCTTCTTTCTTTCCTTCCTCCCTTCCTTCCCTCCCTCCCTTTTACTCTGAGGACATGGCAGTGACGTACACAGTGTCCGGGAGTACATATGGCGCCACCTCCTTGACTCTTGCGAAGGCACCAGCAGTTTCCCTCATCATTGTGTTTTTACCATCAGGACGAATGTCCTCTTTGAAGAAAGCGAATGATGTCTTAGCATTACCGTGAAAATAGTTTTGACCTTAGGGACTCCCTCAGAGGATTATCTGGGACCCTGGGGGTTTCTGAGCCCACACTTTGAGAACTGTGACTCTACCACCTGGGCGTTTTTTTTCTGGAGCCGGGATAACTTTATTCTGTTAAAAACCTGTAACCGGATTCCAGAAGGGGCCTGGGTAATAGAGATAAGTGTCGCCCCTGCCAGGAGGAAAGAGTTGGCCCAGGGCGATGGTGTAGGCAACTAAAAATGGTTGGGGAGTTGCCTTCGTGGCTCAGTGGTTAACGAATCCGACTAGGAACCATGAGGTTGCGGGTTTGATCCCTGGCCGCACTCAGTGGGTTAAGGATCCGGCGTTGCCGTGAGCTGTGGTGTCGGCTGCAGACTCGGCTCGGATCCCGCGTGGCTGTGACTGTGGTGAAGGCGGGCAGCTGTAGCTCCGATTCGACCCCTAGTCTGGGAACCTCCACGTGCTGCAGGTGCGGCTCTACATAAAGGCAAAAAGACAAAACAAATAAAATAATAAAATAAAAAATAAAAATGGTTGGCACAGTCCTGCTGGTTAGATCCTTCTACACCAAACAAGCAGCAAGGAAAGGGTTACCCTTCTAAGGCGTCCTCAAGAGACCTCAGAACCAGCGCTGGTAAAAACCAAAACACCTCTGAACAGAACCCCGCCTAAACCCAGAGGTTTTTTTTACTTAGAAACACTCTCCTGGGGTCCAGAAACAGTGAGGGCTCTGCTGGGATTGCACTCGCTTGTCTGCTCAACGGAGATTATAGAAAGGTGATTTTTTTTTTAGTGATGTCGTACTGACACTAAAGAAAATGTTCTGTGATGACCCAGAACGAGGGCGATGATCGTGGCAAATGCAGCAGATAAATCATCAAGGATACCTGGGCAGGTCAGGACCGCAGATGTTGCCGGGCTGCTGGGATGACACATGCGGGCTTAGCCATGTCGTCGTGATGGAAAGCCTGCAATGAACCCTAAGCTGGTGGAAACTCCCGTCTACGAAATGTTTCTTGGCTCAGGTAGGGGTCTCACCTGACTCCAGTTCTCCCCCGGGGATGCGCACGGGGGCAAACTATTGATATTGACCCCAGAAAACTGCTGCCATGCTGGTCTCCTCGATTTTAAGAATCAATGATTATATTTTATTTTTATTTTTTTATTAAAGCACAGTTGATTTACAGGGTTGTGCCAATTTCTGCTCTACAGCATTGCGACCTGGTCATGCACATATGTACATTCTTTCTCTCATATTATCTTCATCATGTTCTATCCTAAGAGACTGGACGCAGTTCCCTGTGCTGTACAGGAGGACCTCATGCCTTCTCCATTCTTTTTTTTTTTTTGTCTTATCTAGAGCCGCACCCGCGGCATATGGAGGTTCCCAGGCTAGGGGTCTAACAGGAGCTGTAGCTGCCGGCCTTCGCCACAGCCACAGCAACGCGGGATCCTTAACCCACTGAGCAAGGCCAGGGACCGAACCCGCAACCTCATGGTTCCTAGTCGGATTCGTTAACCACTGAGCCATGATAGGAACTCCAAATGGCTTCTCCATTCTAATTGTAATAGATCTACCTACCGCCACACCACCCTGAACACACCCGATCTCCTCTGCTCTCAAAAGCTAAGCAGGATTGGGCCTGGCTAGTACCTGGATGGGAGGAACAGCAATTTTAAATAATCACAGAACTGGAGTTCCCTTCGGGGCTCAGCAGCTCACGAACCCAACTAGTAACCATGAGGACGCGGGTTCGATCCCTGGCCTTGCTAGGCAGGTGAAGGGTCCGGCATTGCCCTGAGCTGTGGTGTAGGTCACAGACATGGCTCAGATTCCGCGTTGCTGTGGCTGTGGCGAAGGCTGGTGGCTACAGCTCTGATTTGACCCCTAGCCTGGGAAATTCTGTATGTTGCGGGTGTGGCCATAAAAAGCAAAAAAAAAAAAAAAAAAAAAAAAAAAAAAAAAAAAAAAAAAAAAAAAAAAAAAAAAAAAAAAAAAAAAAAAAAAAAAAAAAAAAAAAACAAAGAAACAAACAAACAAACAAACAAAAACAATCATAAAACAGCTGCTGGCCTATACCATGGCCACAGCAATGCCAGATCTGAGTCATGTCTGCAATCTACACCACAGCTCACTGTAAACACCAGAACCTTAGCCCACTGAACAAGGTCAGGGATCGAACCTGTGTCCTCATGGATACTAGTTTGGGTTTGTTACCACTGAGTCACAACAGGAACTTCAAGGGACCGAGCTTTAGGTCCACTGATTACCTGGCTCACGGAAACCATTAGAGTACATCAGGCCATGATAAGGTGGAGAATAAAAGCCACTGCACATAGCAGGAAGCCCTGCAGAAAGCATGCCTACTCATTACAAACAAACCATGTAATTTGTTCGTGTTATATCTCTGGTGTGTCTTAGTTCAAAAATAAAACTCCTAATAGAATAAATGCCTTGCCTATAAATCTCAACACATCTTGCATTATTAGTAAAACTTTTTAAAATTCATAACTGATTAAGTCATAAACTTTCTTGATGAATAAGACCCTACACACCAAAAGGTGAAATACTATGAGACCCGGTAAAAGAATAAACCTGTTGAATAAATCTGCTCGGCAAAACTGTATCTCAACGTTATATATAAGGAACCCTCCTTAGACAAAAGCCTGATAAACAATAAACCTGCTCAAGGACTAGATTTGCTGCACTCCAGGGTCATATTTCTCACCTGTTTTTGAAGCTGCCAGATGACTCAACCTGTTTAACTTCTGTAGTCCCTTTTTTTTTACACCAATTTTACTGTTCTGTTTCGTTTCTATACCTGAGAAATATAAGCAACTTCCTATAGACACAGGACAGGTTGTTGTTAAATTACCACCAATGGCAAAGTTTACCTTCTCTCCACTTTAGACACTGCTTTCCTTCTCAGCCACCCCTCCACGTGCCTACTTTCATTTTAGAAAGTCTTCTCGGAATTCCCGTTGTGGCTCAGTGGGTTCAGAACCTGACTAGGTATCCATGAGGATGTGGGTTCATTCCCTGGCCTCGCTCAGTGGGTTAAGCATCGCCATGAGCTGTGGTGTAGGTTGTGGACACAGCTCAGATCCTGCGTTGCTGTGGCTGTGGCGCAGGCCGGCCGCTGCAGCTCCCATTCAACCCCTAGGCTGGGAACCTCCATATGCAGCAGGTGTGGCCTAAAAAAACAAAATGTACTGATAGTTTCCCAGAAGGATGGAGACAGACCTCCACCCACCCCCACCCCCGAATGTGACTGTTGATCTTGGAGACCTGCTGTGGACATGGGTAGGGCCACCACAAGATCTACGCCCTCTCCCGGAATGTGGAGCATAGATTAACCACCTACAAGGATTAACTGCCCTCTGTCACAGGACTCGAACACCTACCCCTCCCCACCTGCCCCCCCCTTAACCTTCCCCTCCTCCTTCTTCGTCGTTCCTGCCACATGTTTCCGCCGTGAGCTCCAGACACAGACTCCCGCCGCAAAGCCGTTATAAGCCTGGCACCTCCTCACAGTCAGGGCTGGCGCCGTCTTGAGCTCAGCCCATGCCCCTCTGATGCCTTCATAAATCTCTTTTTGCTTTACCAATTGGGCTTTGCAAGTTCGTCCCTTGGTAAACCTAACACAAACAAAACAACAACAACGACCACCACCAAGAAATTCTTCTCGTGGCTCAGTGGTTAATGAATCCGACTAGGAACCGTGAGGTTGCGGGTTCGATCCCCGGCCTGGCTCAGTGGGTTAAGCCAGCGTTGCCGTGAGCTGTGGTGTAGGTCACAGACGCGGCTCGGATCCCGCGTTGCTGTGGCTGTGGCGAAGGCTGGCAGCTACAGCTCCAGTTGGACCCCTAGCTGGGAAACTTCACATGCCGCGGGTGCGGCCCTAGATAAGGCAAAAAGACAAAAAAAGAAAAAAAAAAGAAATTTCTTCTCTACCTGCTTTGTGAATTGAAGTTGAGCACTAGCCATCAGCCTGTCCATGGATTAAATCACGAGCCACAGCCGCTGCTGACCCTCAGCTGCCCCCGAGCGGAGCTCACGGTGGCTGGAGGTCAGGAGTGAGGCACTCTGTGCTCTAGGAAAACTGGAAGCACAGATCTGCAGATAGATTATTTTTCAAGGGACGATTTTATGTGCCCAGTTCATGCATCTCCTCGTATACAGAAGAACACTGAAATCCTTCATGGTGTTGTCTGCTCCTTGTGACTAGGAGTCACCTTCCAGAGAGCAGCAACAAAGTTTTGTAAAATGTGTGCATGTCTGCCCCCCCTCCCCCATCACCTTTATCATACACACTGATATTATTTCCCCCTGCCTCTTTGAAGAGGTATTTCACAGTCATCCGAGAATGCAACCACCTCCAGAGGTGAGCCAGTGAACCCCCCGGGGCTGTGAAAAGTCAGAATACTGGACTGAGAGCTGAGGCGCATGTCAAAGGAATGATTTCGGTGATCCCAGACCCCTTTTGTTTTCCATATCTGTGAGTCTGTTTCTTCTTTCACATATACATTTATTTGTATGGTTTTTAAAATTTCACATTTAATGATATCATACTTATTTGTTGATCTCTTGTTTCCCTAAGCATAATGTTCTCTACATCCATCCATGCTGCTACAAATGGTAGTACTTCATTCGTTTTTATGGCTAAGTAATATTCCATTATTTTTATAGATACTGCTTCTTCTTATTCCAATCCTTTATTGATGGGCTTCCACGTCTGAGCTATCGTAAATAGCGCTGCTATAATCAATGGGGTGCAGATATCTTTTTAAATGAGAGTTCACATTTTTTCTGGATATTTATCCAGGAGCAGAATTGCTGGGTTATATGGTAGATCTATTTTTAGTTTTCAGAGAAACTTCCCATAAAGTTTTTGACAGTATCTGCCCCAATTTACATTCCCACCAACAGTGTTAAATAGTGTCCTTTTCTCCATACCTTTGCCAACATTTATTATTTACAGACATTTTGATCATAGCCATTCTGACAGGCGTAAGGTGATATCTTGTTGTTTTGACTTGCATTTCTCTAGTCTTTTTAGTCTCATTAGGTTCCATATTTGCTTTTATTTCTTTTGCCTTAGGAGAGTGATCCAAGAAACGATTGCTACAATTTATGTCAAAAAGTATTCTACATTCTCTTCTAAGAATTTTATAGTTTCTGTTCTTACATTTAGGTATTTAAACAATTTTGAGTATATTTTTGTATATTATTTGAGGGAATGTTCTAATCTCATTGTTTTACATGTGGCTGTCCAGTTTTCCCTGTACCACTTAGAAACAGTCTTTTCTCCCTTGTATATTCTTGCTTCATTTGTTGTGGTTTACTATTGGTGTTGTGGATTTTTTTTTTTAACTCTATATTCTGATCTATGTGTCTGTTTCTATGTCAGTACAATACTGTTTTGATTACTGTTGCTTTATATTATTGTCCGAAATCTGGGAGGGTTATACCTACAGCTTCAGTTGTTTTTTTTTTTTCTCAAGAATGTTTTGGAAATTTGGAGTCTTTTGTGGTTTCATGTGAATTTTGGGACTATTTGTTCTAGTGATAGGGACTAGATAGGAATCATACTGAATCTGTGGATTTCTGTAGGTAGTATGGCCATGTTAGCAATATTAATTCTTTTAACCCAAGCGCATAGGATATGTTCCCAATTCTTTGTATCATCTTCAATTTCCTTCATCCGTGTTATATGGTTTTCAGAGTAGATGTCTTTCACCTCCTCAGATAAGTTTATTCCTAGGTATTTTATTCTTTTGGATGCAATTTTAACTGGGATTTTTATAAAATTTTCTCTTTATGATATTTCATTATTAATGCATAGAAACTCAACAGATTTCTATATATTAATCTTGCTGAATTCATTTTTTGGTTCTAATAGTATTCGAGTAGAGATTTTAGGGTTCCTTATATAAAGCAGGATGTCAGCTGGAAAAATTTTACCTCTTCCTTTTCAATTTGGATACATTTTATTTCTTTCTTTTAGTCTGATTGTTGTGGCTAGGACGTCCAAAACTAAGTTAAATGGAAGTGGTGAGAGTGGGCATCCTTGTCTTCTTACTGAATTTACGAAGAAGGCTTTTAGCTTTAAACCACTGAGTATTATGTTGGCTGTAGGATTATCATAAATAGCCTTTCTTATGTTGAAGTATGGTCCCTCTATACCCACGTTGATGAGAGCTTTTATAAAGGATGGATGTTAAATTTTGTCAAATGCTTTTTCTGCATCTATTAAGACAATTGTGTGATTTTCATTCTTCCTTGTTAATGTTATATACTACATTTTTTTTTTTAGGGCCGCACCCTTGGCATAAGAAATTCCCAGGCTAGGAACTGAATCAGAGTTATAGCTGCCAGCCTAGTCCACAGTCACAGCAGCACCAGATCCGAGCCATGTCTACGACCTACACAACAGCTCACAGCAACACTAGATCCTTAACCCACTGAGTGAGGCCAGAGATTGAACCTGTGTCCTCATGGATACTAGTTGGATTCATTTCTGCTGCGCCACAACAGAAACTCCTAATACATTTTTTGATTTGTGAATGTTGACCCATCCTTATGACCCAGGAATAAATCCAGTTTGATCATGGCGTATGGTCATTTTTATGTGTCCTTGGATTCAGTTTGCTAATATTTTGTTGAAAGTTTTTTTCATCTATATTCAACAAAAATATTAGCCTGTTATTTTCTCTATTTGTAGTGTCTTTGTCTGTTTTTAGTACCAGGGTAATTGTGGCCTTGTGTAATGACCTTGGGTGTGTTCTCTCCTCTTCAATTTTTTGGAGTAGTTTGAGAAAGATTGATATTAGTTCTTCTTTATATATTTGGTAGAATCCCACTCTGAAGCACTCTAGTCCTGAACGTTTGCTTGCTGGGAGATTTTTATCACATACTCAATTTCACTTCTAGTGCTTGTCCTGTTCATCATCTATTTCTTCTTGATTCAGTCTTGGCAGGCTATGTTTGTAGAAATTTGGTCCATTTATTCTAGGTTATTCAATTTGGAGGCATGTAACTCTTCATAGAATTCTCTTATTATTTTTTGTACCTCTGTGGTACCAATTTTTCTCCTCTTTCATTTCTTATTGTATTTAGGTCTTCTCTCTTTTCTTTTTGGTGAACCTGGATCAAGGTTTATCAATTTCGTTTATCTTTTTTTTTAAAAAACACTCTTGATTCCTGTATCTTTTCTACTGCTTTTTTTTTTTTTAATCTCTATTCTATTTCCTCTCTGATCTTAACTATTTCCTTCCCTCTGCTGACTTTAAGTTCTTTTACTCCCTCTTTTAGGTGGTAGATCAGCTTGTTTGAGGGTTTTTGTGTTTGTTTGCTTGCTTGCTTTTTTGTTTTTTGGTCATATCTTGAAGGTTTGTATTGTTATGACCTTTCCTCTCAGAATGCCTTTGCTGCATCCCATAGATTTTGGAAAGTTGTGTCTCCATTTTCATTTGTCTCTGGATATTTTATTATTTCCTCTTTGATTTCATCACTGGCCCATTGCTTTTTTAGTAGTGTATTTTTCATCTCTACATGTTTGTTCTTTTCTCATTTTTCTTTCTAATTTTGATACTGCTATAGTCAGGGAAAAAAACACTTGATATAATTTCTATGCTCTTAAATTTGTTAAGGCTTGCTTTATGAACTAGTATGTGACCTATCCTGGAGAACATTCCTTGTGCATCAGAAAAGAATGTGTATTCTGCTGTTTTGGCATGTAAGGTCCTGTAGATACCAATTAAGTCCAACTGGCCTACTGCGTCATTTAAGACGACAGTTGCCTTATTGATTTTCTGTCTGGATGATTTGTCCCTTGATGTCAATGAAGTGTAAAAGTTCCCTGCTATTATTGTGTTATTGTCAATTTCTCCCTTTATGTCTATTAGTATTTACTTTATATAGTTAGGTGCTCTTGTATTGAGTGCATATATATTAACAAGTCTATTACCTTCTTCTTCTATTGATCCTTTTATCATTATGTAATGCCCTTCTTTGTTGGTATAGCTTTTGTTTAAAATCTATTTTGTCTGATATGAGTATTGCTACCCCTACTTTCTTGTCATTTCTATTTGCATGAAATCTTTTTCCATCCTCTCACTTTCAGCTTTTGTTTCTTTAGATCTGAAATAAGTCTCTTATAGGCAGCATATAAAAAGGTCTTGTTTTTATTTTACCCAATCCCCCACCCTATGTCTTTTGATCAGAGAATTTAGTTCATTGACAAAGTTTTTTTTTTCTTCTTTTTCTTTTTTGGCCACAACTGTGGCATATGGAAGTTCCCAAGCCAGGAACTGAATGCAAACCACAGCTGCACCAAAGCTAGATACTTAACACACTGTGCTGGGGATCTGCAGCCCCCACTGGGCTGGGGATCAAACTGATGTCTCAGCAGCAACCTAAGCTGCTACAGAGACAATGCTGGATCCTTAAACCACCTCTCAGTGGCTGTCACTACCTTGTTAGGTGGAAGTTTGGCTCCCAAGTGGCTGGAACTGAAGCCTTGAGGGTTGAACTCAAGTTGGCTCTGTTCCCTTTAGGTATGTCTTTTTGCTTCTCCCTTAACTGGGGCTTTGCCCCAGTTGAGCAGAGTGCTGAAGAAAGTGGGCTTTGTGCCCCTACAGAGGTCTGATGTTTTGCCTGTATAGGCATCTGTGGCCCATGGTCATGTCTTTTGCCTGTTGTGGCCACCCTGGATCTACTTCCAAGCTCTGGTGTGGAGTGAGTGCATGGCCAGGCATTCACAGGAATTTAGGCGTCTCCTTTTTCCTTTTAGTTACCTCCCAAGGGCACAGGTCCCAACCCAAGGCTTTTCTTCCTATACTACCCAATTACATGTGTATATTTCCTACAGCCTTGACTCTATAAGAGTAGTTCTTCCAGTTTCTACTTATCTTTCCATGAGACTTGCACAGTGTAGATGTGTTTTTGATTAGTTCATAGGGGGAGGTCAGCTCCAACTCCTCTTACTCTGCCAACTTGTTCTCCCTCATAAAGGTTTATTTCTTGGTGTTCAGTTCTATTACATTTATCTATCTATCTATATATATCCTTATGTCTGTGTCATGATGTATTGATTACTATAGTTTTGTTGTTGTGAAATTGGGAAATATGACTTCATTCTTTCAGTCCTTCAACTTCATTCTTTTTCAAGAATGTTTTGGCTATTCTGGATCTCTTGTATTTCTGTATGAATTTTATTTTTACTTTTAGGGCCACACCCATATCATATGGAAGTTCCAAGGCTAGGGGTTAAATTGGAGCTGCAGCTACCAGCCTACACCACAGCCATAGGAATGCAGGATCTGAGCCTCGTTTGTGAGCTATGCACCAGAACTCACAGCAATGCCAGATCCTTAACCCACTGAGCAGCTCCAGAGATCAAACCTGCATCCTCATGGTTACTGGTCAGGTTCTTTACCGCTGAGCTGCAACAGGAACTCCATCTATTTGAATATTTAGGATTAGCTTGACAATTTTTGCCAGAAGGCAGCTGATAGGGGCCACATTAAATCTTTAGATCAATTTGAGAACTGTTTCCTAATCCAACTGTTTTCATACTCATGATCATATTGTTCCATTTTTTGGCCACACTTGTGGCATGTGGAGGTTTCCAGTCCAGGAATCGAACCTGCACCACAATAGTGACCTGAGCCAGAGTGACAACACTGGATCCTTAGCTCACTGCACCACAAGGGAACTCCATCATTCCATTTATATAGACCTACTTTAATTTCTTTCAGAAATGTTTTATAGTCTTATATCATTTTATTTGCTTTTTAGGGTGGCACCCACAGCATATGGATGTTTTCAGGCTAGGGGTTGTATCAGAGATGCAGCTGCCTGCCTACACCACAGCCACAGCAACTCGGAATCCAAGCTGTGTCTGCAGCCTACACCAAAGCTCACAGCAATGCAGGATCCTTAACCCACTGAGCAAGGCCAGGGAGTGAATCTGCATCCTCATAGATACTAGTCAAATTCATTTATGTTGAGCCATGATGGGAACTCCCAGAAGTGTTTTATAGTTTTAAATCTACAAATCTCTCTATAACTTGTTAAATTTATTCCTATTTTATTCTTTTTGTTTCTATTATAGGTAAAATTGGTTTTTTTTTAGTTTTATGGCTTTGTTGTTCATTGCTAGTGTATGGAAATGTAATTGATTTTAATTCCTGCAATCTCACTGAATGTGTTTATTAGTTCGAATAGCTTCTTAGTGGATCCCCTTAGATTTCCTCCATGCAAGATTTAGCATCTGTGACTTGAGATAGTTTTTCTTCTCATTTTCTGTCTGTATGCCCTTTATTTATTTTCTTACCTAACCTGCTAGAAACATTGAATAGCAATGACAAAAGTGGACATTCTTCTCTTATTTCTGATCATAAGGGGGGAGCCTTTAATCTTTTACTCCTATAATATCACCTGGGGTTTGAAAATGCTCTATCAGGCTGACAAAGTTCCGTTCGACTCCTAGTTTGTTCTCATGAAATGGTGTTGAATTTTGTCAAGTGCTTTTTTTTTTGGTTTTCATTTCCTGAGTCTGCTGAGATAATCCTGCAGTTTTGCCCTTCATTCTATTAATATGATGTACTGCCTTGATTGTTTATGAGAAGTTAAACCAGTCTTGCATTCTGAGAATAAATTCCACTTGGTCATCATATGTAATCCTCCATATACACACCAATATTGCTGGATTTGGCTTGCTTTTATGTTTTGAGGAATTTTTATGTCTATATTCATAAATGTTAGTGTTACCCTTTCTTTGAACATTTGGTAGAAACAACCAGTTAAGCCATTTGGGCTTTACACTATGGGATATTTTTTAATTGCTGATTTAATCTTTTTACTTATTACAGGTCTACTCACATTTTCTATTTCTTCTTGAGTCAGTTTTCACATATCTTTATACCTTACTAGGAATTTTTTCCATGTCATCTAAGCTATCTAATTTGTTAGCATGCAGTTAATCAAATTATACCTTTGCAATCCTTTTTGCCTCTGCGGTCTGCACTAATAGCCCCTCTTTCATCCCTGGTTTTAGTCATTTGAGTCTTCTTTAGTTATTTTTTTTCTGTGTGAGTTTAGTTTTTTCCTGGCGTGTTTGTCCATTTTGTTCTTTTCAAAGACTTTCTCTATTCTTTTTCTATTTGCTAATCTCATTTATTTCTGCTCTAATCTTTATAAGACATGCTTTTCTGTTTCTTTGCAAGTCTCTTTTACTGTTGCTGGAAACTGGACGTTTAAAACATTGTAATGTGGCAATTCTGAAAATCAGAGTCTTTCTCTTCCCAATGTTTGTTTTTGTTTCTTATCATAGCAATTATTTCAGTTCGTTTATTTACTTTCCTGAATTAATCCTGTAGAGTCTGTATTCTTTATAATGTACAGTCACTGAGGTCTCTGCTTGGTTAGCTTTGCGGTCAGCTAAAGCAAAGAGATATTTCCTTAAATGCCTTGAACCACTATGTCTCCCACCCTTTGCCAAGGTGCTCTGTGTGTGTCCTGATGCATTTCTTCAGTGCTCCAGTGGCTTACTACTCTGCCTTAGCCTTCACTTACTTCTTGTGCAGAGCTTCCCATACAGCCAAGGTGAGAGATCAGGGCTTCCTCAGGTCTTTCCTGGCCACACCACAGCTCTGGAAACAGGCATATCCTTGGGCACGCACGTGGTCTTTTAGAGCCCCAGGAATAATTTTAGTTTTTCAAAGACTCCTATGGTTATCACATTCCCAGATTTTGTTTGTAAGTTTTATTTGCCAGCATCTCATTTGCCCCCACTGGTATAACTGCCTCAGACCACTGTAATGTGAGATCATTTCTGCTGATTGTTTTCAACAAATACCCTAGAGGTGGGCCTCTTACCCACAAAGTGAGTTTTGAATCAGATAAAGACAATGAGACCTCTTTCTTTCTTTCTTTCTTTGGGCCACACCTGTGGCATATTGAAGTGTCCAGTCTAGGGGTCCAGTTGGAACTGTAGCTGCCAGCCTGCACCACAGCCACAGAAATGCCAAATCTGAGCCGAGTCTGCAACCTACACTGCAGCTCACAACAACACCAGATTCTTGCCCCATTGAGTGGGGCCAGCGATTGAACCCGCATCCTCATAGATACTAGTTGGGTTCTTTACCGATGAACAATAGCAGGAACTCCCCAGTGGGATTTTTCTGGGGTCTGCCAAGTGGGTAAACCACAGGAGTTTTCACATGGGGAGATTTTGGTGGAGCTCTGCATCCACCCTGCCACATTCAGTGACTGCCACACTGTTGGCTTTCATGTTTCCTGAAACATGAAACATTGCTGTGGCTCTGAAACTCCCACAGAGCTGGGAAGAGAAGATGAAAATGGGTCCAGTTAAAGTGTCTTTATGATTGTCATTCTTACCAAAATCCAACTGTTTAACTTAATAGATGCTCCTCAGATTGCTGGAGGCCTTCGGTTAATTTCCAGAGTTCTGAAAAAAAATCGATTTTGACAATTTTTGCCAGTGTACTCATTGCCTTTATGGAATAACAGACATTCAGAGACCCATGCTCCACTGTTCCAAAATTTCTTCCATTGTAATTACCCTATCTTCTTTTGTTCCTTTTTCCTTGTTCTTACCCCAAGCCAATCACCAGATGGAACCACAAATGCCTCAATCAGATTATCTTTGAGAAAGAAGTCATTTGCTGCATTCTGGTAAGATGTTCCCCTTACAACCTCTAGACAAAGGTGTCTTGAAATCTTCCTGAAGCAGCCCGTAGTGAGGTCAAGTCAACATCTTTGACTTAAAATTAAAATGACAGCAATCAAATAAGAATTGATATTTGACTAGAAATACAGCATGACAAGAAATCCCATCTGTGAGAAAAAAAATTTTTTAAAAGATATCAGTGATGCGATATCTAAGAGGCATTTTGATCTCTGACACGTAAGGCGGCTGTTAATAAGAAATAAATGTTAAAATGTAGCATTAAAATTATCAAGAGCAATAAATAGGAATTCTATCACTAAGGCTCCAAAGCAATTAGGGAATGACCTGGGACTCAAACAGCAGCTCACCAGCTTTTCCCACACACACCCGCCCCTCACACTAGGAGCTCTTCTAAGGCCGGCTTTGCTGTTCACGTTACGTTTGTTTTTATTTTCATCCCAAGCGGTAACTGGCCTCGGCTCAGATGCCGTGATCTGCTATCTCACAGCCATTTTTCTGAACATAAGCAGCCTGCATTTAAAACTCCCCAGCTCATCTGTCTTCATTTGAAGACTGAGTTAAAAAATAAAATTAATGATTGCTATCAGGGGGAAGACGAGGAGCATCTTTGGTGAAAAGTAGATCTGCCACGTTTGGCCAAGGCTGACATCTTTCACCGGCTGGAAATGGCTGGATATACTTGTAAACATTATTAAAAATAATAACTTAATGTTTCCTTCCTGTGACTCGCGAGCATTAGCAAGGTAGTTCCAATTAGTATTTCCTCTGAGTGAGGTGGGCCTCTGACTCCATTTCATTTAAAAGGGGATTTGTTTTCTAATTTTTACTTCTGCTGTTGTCAATAATAGACCAGAACAGAATGACGGCTGCCTGCCTCCCATCACTTACGTTTTGCAGAGCCGCAGCAAAGGAATACGCCTCCTTGATTTTATTTGTTTTAGCTGTGCTTGTTCGGTGAGAGAGAGACACATTTATGTCTCTGTGCTCCTGATGGGGTGGCATGGAGTTTAAAAACACTGGTAAATCGCAGCAAGAGGCTAAATCATTTCGTAGGATTTTGAGACTGAAGGCAAATAATTCGATGATAAATTAATACGAATGGGCTGCAATGGGAGGCTTTTCCTTGGAAAACTCAGCCTCCAGTCCCCACCGACGGTGTGTACAGTGGCTAAAAGGAACGAAGAGGAGTTCCGGTTGTGGCTCATTGGGTTAAGAATCTGACTGGTATCCATGAAGATGTGGGTTCAGTCCCTGGCCTCGATCAGTCAGTGGAGGATCTGGCACTGCCGTGAGCTGCGGTGTAGGTTACAGATATTGCTGTGGCGGTGGCACAGGCTGGCAGCTGCAGCTCCGGGTCAACCCCTAGCCTGAGAACTTCCATATTCTGTGGGCATGACCCTGAAAAGACCAAAAAAAGGGGGGAGGAAGGGGAGAGGAAGGCAGGACGGAAACCCAGCAGGCACCTCTCTGCCCAGGTGCCTCTCCTCTGGGTGGCTGGTCCTGCGTGTTGGATCTTCCTTTCATTCTCGCGAGTGTCTCTTTAACAGACTCATCTTGCTCTATTAAAGTCAAAAATATGTTTTTAAATGCTAAATGAGACATGCATTAGTGCAAATGCAAAGCTACAAAATGTGTTTGGCAGCCTCAAGGTAATAATTTCTTCCAATTTCAACACAAAGTTGGTGAATATTTCAATTGATTATGTTGGGCAATCCAGTAGTCATTTAATCATATTAACATATAACTTGCATATTCAACATAATCTCACTTGCTTGCTTATCTTCTACCCCAGAAAGTCTCACAAGGCAACAGGCACACACCTGCCCGCGCTCGCGCTCACACACTCGTTTCCTGGGATCGGCTTTTAACCAAAGTTCTCTTTAATGTCTAAGCTGTGCAAATGACTGTCTCTGCGAACTGACGTAACGGAACTTTTTAATGGAATAACAGAGCAAATCATTATGCAAAAGATAGAAGGCGTTATTTACAACATTAATTAAGTCCTGGGGAAAAAAAAAAAAAAAGGACCATATAAATCCACTCCACTTCACTTTCTTTCAAGTGCTTTTGATTGGGAACCCATGTCTTGTTCTACTTATTTTAAGGATCAAGTAGAGTGTGGGAGGCTGAGCTTTCCATTTTATTTTATTTTTATTTATCTATTTATTTTGTCTCTTTAGGGCCGCACCCGCGGCATATGGAAGTTCCCAGGCCAGGGGTCTAACAGGAGCTGTAGCCGCTGGCCTATGCCACAGCCACAGCAACGCGGGATCCGAGCCGCATCTGCGACCTACACCCCAGCTCACGGCAATGCCGGATCCTTAACCCACTGAGCAAGGCCAGGGATCGAACCCGCAACCTCATGGATGCTAGTTGGGTTCGTTAACCAATGAGTCAGGACGGGAACTCCTGAGCTTTTTAATTTTGCTGTGTGTTGTAGGGTGTTTTGGGTCCGGGTGGCTTTTGTGACATGTGACGTGACCAAGGTGCAGAGAGCTGAAAGCGGCTCTCCGTGTGTGTGGTAGAAGGCAGAGTCCACATGGTCCAGGCCCCCGGGGGGGTGAGGGGGGCTCCGCTGGAAGGAACCGACTCTCCAGCCTGGAAGAGCCTCCTTTGACCCTGCCGCCCACCCGACCTTCCAACCCACCTTGTGCCCAAGTCACGCCATGGCCTGCCAGTGGCTGCCTTGCGCCCTGGTCAGTTACTGAAGTCTTTGTCAACCTCGTACACACAGGGTGGCCAAGGCTTCTGAGGGACGGAGGGGAAAGCTCTATGTTATTCCACCTCTGAACCCATTCCCACATCAGATGCTGGCTGTGGAGTTCATCCTGTGTGTTATTCATCAACATGAACCCACATACGGCTCGGATCCCGCATTGCTGTGGCTGTGGCGAAGGCCGGCAGCTACAGCTCCTGTTAGACCCCTAGCCTGGGAACCTCCATAAGCTGTGGGTGCTGCCCTAGATATGGCAAAAAGACAAAAAAAAAAAAAAAACATGAACCCACATAGCACAGGTGCCCCTGTACATGCTCTCAGACCAATGCTGGAGCCCTATGGGCACAAGGGAACCTGGGGCGGGGGTGACAAGGCTCCTTACAGAGCAGACAGTGACACCTTGAGAGAGACGAGAGAGGACGAGGCAGGGAGAGGAAATGGCTGTGTTTTATTTGGGAAAAGATGCCATCTAACATGACCCTAGTCTTGTCTCATCCTGACCAAGGATGATTTCTTGAGGGGAGGGTCGCTAGGAAGCTTGTCAGGTTGCCTCTGGGCAATGGGCCTTGTAGGAAAGATGACAGTGGGGTCTGAATTTGAGCTTCACAGCTGGCTCCTGGGGGCCCAGCACAGCTCCCTGGAAACCAGACTTATCTGAACTCCAGAAATGCACATGACGACATAGCTTGGTGTTCCCTTTGTGGCTCAGCAGTTAACGAACCCGACTAGGATCCATGAAATAAGGGTTCGATCCCTGGCCTCGCTCAGTGGGTTAAGGACCTGGCGTTGCCGTGAGCTGTGGTGTAGGTTGCAGACGCGGCTTGGATCCTGAGTTGCTGTGGCTGTGGTGCAGGCCGGCAGCTGTAGCTCCAATTCGACCCCTAGCCTGGGAACCTCCATATGCCACGGTGCAGCCCTAAAACATAGCAAAAAAAAAAAAAAAAAGGGAAAAGAAAAATAACCCGACATAATTCAAAAAAGGCAAGGCAAAAGCTTTTCTTCCTGGTCTTTGTTAGATGGCTAGCAGGACATGGGGACAGAAAAATTACAGAGTGGGTCACATTTTTGACCAAATATGCCAGATTTTTCCATAACCCAGGTAATTCCTTTTTTTCTTCTGTTCCCAAGGCATGTGGAATTTCCTAGGCCAGGGATTGAACCTACATCCCAGCAGTGACCCAAGCCACTGCGGTCACAGATCCTTAACCAACCACAGGTCCTCAATGCCAGATTCTTTAACCCACTGAGCCATCAGGGGAACTCCCCCAGCTAATTCTTACCAAAATAAACCATAATGAAAGCAGGAACCCTCCGGAGTGGTATCAGCAATAGCTTAGTAGACCAAATTGGGATCTTTACGTTCCTGCAGAATTAATATAATAGCATGGCTTGAAAGCACACAATTTTTTGTTTTTGTTTTTACAGCCACACCCGCGGGTGTATGCAATTTTCTGGGCTAGAGGCCAAATCAGAGCTGCAGCTGCCGGCCTACACCATAGCCACAGCTACCCCAGATCTGAACCGCATCTGCAACCTTACACCGATGCTGGCAGCAACACTGGATCCTTAACCTACTGAGCTAGTCCACAGTTCAAACCCCCATCCTCGTGGACACAAGGCTGGGTCCTTAACACACTGAGCCACAATGGGAATTCCATGCACACAGTTTTCTAACACCAGATCTGTTCCAAATCTTGATTTTGAATATATTGAATCCCCGCCAGACCTGCTTTCCAAATTGGTGTGGGGACGAGGCCACTTGGCCAGTGCAGGCTGGCCCGTGGGGCCACGATCCTTCCTCGGGCAGAAGGAAAAAAGTTGAGACTTCTAAGGGCTCAAAGTCCCAGGAGATGGAAGGTGACAGACAGAGAGAAGAGACTGCATGAGAACACGTCCTGTTGGGCCTGGTGATTTGTTGGGTATCTCAGTGTTTGTTCTGTGACAAGTTGGACTTTGGTACAAGGTCAGCTCCTGAATCTTGATTATGTTTTTTTTCCCCCTTGAGCCAAGAGACATTGATCTGTACATCTAGTTTACCTTGTTTTCTTAGCCATTTGTGACACAGTACAACAGTTCCCATCGAAAAAAGTGTCATGTAAATAAATTACAACTTAGGGCGTATACATTAAATAATTTTATAAATGAACTTTAAAAATGAAGGAATAAAAAAAATGCCAGGCCTGGCTTGTAGAGCAATAGTGATTATTCTGATCATGTTGTCATGTGTAATGAAGCACAGGCCCATCATTAATCAAAAGAACCAATCAGATAACTAATTTAGGCAATATTCTTTACCGCTGGACACGTCGGTCAGTAAAAATGCATTAAAATAGCAAAAGATCAATAGCAGACACCAGGGACTGTGTTTACAAACCGGTCTTAAACTTTCAGGTATTAAATCCTCAGTCATATTGGGTATCTGTTTGGTAAAGATAAAGGAAAACTTCGGAGAAATGAAAGTTTTTTTTTTTCCAAGTTAATGGTGCAGTCGGAATGTATACTGTAATAAATGTACAGAGTGTTGCATTATTTGGTGATGTATGGCAAAAGTGTCCCCAGCTCCCTTCAGAAGTATTATCGAGGTTCAAAAAAAAGGGACTATGGAATGAGTGGGGATTGACGAATTGGTCCAAAGACAGCAGCAGGAGGCCAGCGGGTCCTGGGTGTTTAAAAACGATTTATGTTTGGAGCAGCCGGGGTTAGAGGACGATGATCAGCCCCAGCAAGTGGCAGGGAGGGCCTTTTCCACGACACCTCGGCTGCCTGTGTTCGAAGGACCGTTCTTTCTCTAGAAGTTGGGCCCAGCCCCCCTGCAGCCCGGTCCCCTTGCCAAAAGCCTCCATCTGGTCCCTTTGTATAATGAAAAGTTTCGCTCCAACTCCTGCCGCATGAAGTTCATCACCCCAAGTCCAAAATAGCCACCTCTTTTTTCTGCCTTAACAGGTAAAGTTTTGGGGGTGGTGGGGGTGTGGGGAATATCCTGATGCTGATTCTACAAAGCTGGCATAGCTGATGAAAAAAATGTGCTTTGGGAGTTCCCTTCGTGGCTCAGTAGTTAACGAATCTGACTAAGAACCATGAGGTTGCGGGTTTGATCCCTGGCCTCGCTCAGTGGGTTAAGGATCCGGCGTTGCCGTGAGCTGTGGTGTAGGTTGCAGACGCGGCTCGGATCCCGCGTTGCTGTGGCTGTGGCGAAGGCCTGCGGCTACAGCTCCTGTTAGACCCCTAGCCTGGGAACCTCCATATGCCACGGGTGCGGCTCTACATAAAAAAGGCAAAAAGACAAAAAGAAAAATGTGCTTTGCGTCTTATGTGGCAGAGGGCAGAAGCAGCAATCACACAGTGGGGACAGGCCACAGGAACGGCCCTTCCTCAGCTGGTGCCAGGTCCAAATGGATGTCACAACATTAGGCTCAAGGCCACCAAGGAAGGTCTTGTGCTTCTTTGACCCCTTGAGTCCAGATGTCTTGGTGTTTTAGCCTCTGAGTCAAACAAAGGAAGGTGGTGCTTGGGGTAGGGACAGTGGCTGTAACGTTTCTCTCCCATGGGAGTCACTGCTAGGAGTACTGAGGGGACCCCACACTCTTGCAAGGGCTTGTGACACATTTGCCCATCAGAGAATAACTACTGCAAGAAGGGGACCCTTCATTCCTTGATTTACTCAAGCATCTTCTTAAAGAGCACCTGCTGTGTGCCACTGTGCAGACACTCTCATTATTCAATTGGAAACCCAGAAACAAACACCGCCAAGTTGTGATTTGACTAATGCCACACATAGAGTGGTATCTCCCAACAAAAAGAAGAAAGAATGAAATAAAGGAAAGGAGGGAGGAGAAAGAAAGCAAGAAAGACACCCTCTTCCTTGACCCCACTTCCTCCTGCAACTGACTCCTTCTTTCATCCTCATTTTCACAGTAGCCTTTCCAGAAAGACAAAAGGAGGGCTCTGCTGGCTGAATACTTCCTTCTTGCCTCCTCACTCTTCAACCCACTCCTCCTTGCTTTTCAGGCTTCTCGTTCCACTGAGATGGCTTTGACAAGTAGCCGATGAGTTCCATGGTTCTAAGTCCGGTGGATGTTTCTAGGTCTTAAACTCAAACCCCTCTGCAGGGTTCAAACACTCAGCCCCTTTCTCTTTCCCCAGTACCCTCATCCCTTGGTCCCCAGAATTCTGCTCATTCCTCTTCATCCTTCTCCCCAGCCACTCCCTGTCTCAGGATATTTTGGTAGCCCTTTATTTTCTCATGACCTCTACATGACCTCTAGATGCTGAGAGGCTGGCATGCAATAGAATACAATTAAAAACCATTGAAATAAGCATTGATAGGGGAAGGGTTAAGTAAACCATGGCACATGAATTCTATGAAACAACAGAGAACTGTTTAAAAAACAAATTAAATCCCCCCTCCATATATATATATGCCTGTGAAGATCTCTAAGACATATATAAAGGGAAAATAAAAGCACCACAGAGAATGATGCTGTTTAAGTATGATATATTTCTGTGTTTACATGTGAATGCATGCAAAGCATTTTAAGAGGTCTGAAAGACGGATATACACAATGCTGGATATGAGAAATAAATTGGGGGATAGTACAAGGATTTAGGGTGGTCAAAAGGAGCATACATTTTTATCTCTATTGATAAACATTTTGGAAATGAATCATGCCTCCTGTAATTAAAGACTTAAAAAATCATTTAAAATAAGTAACTGTGAGCACACATTTAGGCTTACTCCTTAGCCCTCCTCCTTCTAAGACTCTCCAGAGGTGATTTCAGGAAGTTCAAGGACTTAATTCTCAGCTATTTGAATGTGTCTCTAGACAAATAGATCGAAGCTTTCTTCTGAGCTCCAGATGTGTTTCTATAACTACCTGTTTGGATTCTCTACCGAAAGTATCACTGTAAGCTTCACAAATCTTCTTTGCCAACGGGAACACTACCTGCTCCCTTGAACCCGTCCTAACCCAGTTTCCCCATCTCAGTAAATGACATTACCATCCACTTTGTCAGTCAAGTTGAAGATAAACAAGCTCCCTATGATCCAGCAATACCACCACATACACCCAGACAGAACTATAATTCAAAAAGATACATGTACCCATATGTTCATAGCAGCACTATTAGCCACAACCAAGTCATTGAAGCAACCTAAATGTCCATCGACAGATGAATGGATTAAGAAGATGTGGTACATATACACAGTGGAATACTACTCAGCCATAAAAAAGACCCAAAATAACGCCATTTGTAGCAACATGGATGCAACAAGAGATTATCTTATTAAATTCAGTAGTAAGTCAGAAAGAGAAGGACAGATACCATATGATATCACTTGTGTGGAATCTAAAATATGGCACAGATGAACTTATCCACAGGACAGAAACAGATTCACAAACATAGAGAGCAGGCTTATGGTTGCCAAGTGAGGAGGGGGAGGGAATGGGCTGGACTGGGTGTTTGGATTTAGCAGATGCAAAATTATTACATTTAGAATGGTAAGCAATGAAGCCCTACTATATAGTACAGGGACTATGTCCAGTGTCTTGGGATAGACCATGATGGAACATAGTATAGAAAGGGGAGGAGATCCTGTCATGGCTCAGTGTTTGAGGAATCTGACTAGAGGATGCAGATTCGATCCCTGGCATTGCTCAGTGGGTTAAGGATCCAGCGTTGCCAAGAGCTGTGGTGTAAGTCACAGTCGTGGCTCTGATCCTGCATTGCTGTGGCTGTGGCATAGGCCAGCAGCTACAGCTCCAACTTGACCCTGAGTCTGGGAACCTCCATATGCCGTGAGTGCGGCCCTAAAGAGCAAAAAAAAAAAAGAAAAGAAAGAAAGAAAGAGTAATGTATGTAATATATCTGAATGTGTGTATATATCTGAATCACTTTGCTGTACAGCAAAAATTGGCACATTGTGAATCACCTATAATTTCCCTCCTACATTTCCCTCACAGCTCATACACAGTCTAATCAGTGAAGCTGCTGCTTTTATATCTCCAGAGTCCACCTTGAGTCATCCTTCTCCCGCTCTCTAAAGTCTCTGCACCATGCTGGGTCAAGGACCATCTCTGCCCTGTGCTAGGCTCCTGGTCAGCTTCTCGGCTCCTTCCGTTGCTACTGTCCACTTGGTTATCCTCCTAGCTATCAGAGGGACTTTTTCCAACAGATGGGATCCGTCACCCCCACCCAGATCCCTGCTCCTCCCTGCACCCTGCTCGTGCTTTGGCAACACAGAGTGGTGCTGTGGGCACGTGAATATGCTTCAGAAGCGCCTGCCCGTGGCGGGTGCCCTGCTCGGTCTCCTTCCTGGGAGGAGGAGGTGAGGGAAACCTAACGGGCAAAGGGAAAGGAAAAGAGGACATATCGATGCAGTTTTGGTGTCTTTGGCGGAAACTCTGGATGCAGAGCTTCCTTTCGAGAAGTGTGGCTGTCTGAGCTTCTCTCAGCATTGCCACCAGCATCCAACAAGGAGTTTTCGAGACTCTGCCCAAGGGTCCAGATCTGCCCAGAGGGAAGGAATCAGGTCCTTCTTACAAGTCAAACCCACGAGGGGCTCGGTGTTCGTTCCAAGACTGCAGCGACACAGGGGGATAAATACAGAATCACAGTCTGTAGGATTTTGAAGCTGTTGTTTCTTGGGATCTTTATTCTAGAATGAGATTCAAAACTAGAGAGCAAGAGACCAAAGCTGAGTTAGAGTTTCCAGAGTGCACTGTCTGGGTAATTGGCTCGGTTTTAAGCATTACAATTCTGACTCAGTTTTCTTGGAGGAAAATTGATAAGACAAATCCTGAAAAGAGATCAGGGAAAGGTTTCGTAAAAATAATATGACAATTATATCAAGTTAGCTACACATGAGAAACAAATGTGTTTTATCACAGGATTTTTGCAGATGTCCTTTCAGAAGAATTTATTAAGCTTTATTGAGGTGAGAAATGAGGAGCTGCAAGTTTAAAATTCTAAGAGTAAGAAGTACATGAGCACTATTGACTCAGTATATTTCTCTCTTTCTTTCTTTTTTCTTTTACGGCTGCACTCGCAGCTTATAGGTGTTCCTGGGCCAGGGATTGAATCTCAGCTGCAGCTGCTACCTATGCTGCAGCTGTAGCAACACTGGATCCTTTAACCTACTGCACTGGGCCAGGGATGGAACCCCTGCCTCTATACCAACCTGAACCACTCTACAGTCAGATTCTTTACCCACTGCCCCACAGCAAGAACTCATTTCCTTTTTTTTGGCTACGCTCATGGCACACAGAAGCTCCCGGGCCAGGGATTAAACCCAAGTCACAGGAATAACTCAAGCCATAACAGTGTCAATGCCAAGTCTTTAACCACTAGGCCACCAGGGAAATCCACTGCATTTCTTATGTAAGGTTCAATGGGTATTAATATTGGCTATATGTGTTATAAGAGTTTCAAATAAAAGAAAAAAATTTATACCTAGAAAAAAAAGCATTCTTTAACACTTGAGATCTTTAACACTATGGGGAAATCCAAAACTGTGATTTCTGATGGGCTAGCCAGATCCCATGCCTCCTTCCGCCAACAATGGTTAAGCCCTAAGAAATACGCGCAAGTGTGTCCCAGAGGCCCACCAAAAGCCCAGAGTCAGAATCTCTTAGGAAGCCAGAAGTCATTTATTAATAAAGCTATTGACATGTTTTAATATTTATAGTTATTTACCTTGCAAAGGAACTGAATCAGGGAGTACAGAGATCAAGTCACTCCTCCGGAGAGGGAGTATTTACCTAGGCTAATAGCTTCCCTTTGGAGAACGGGCAAAGAAGAGCAGGGGCCGAGAGAAGCCCGGAAGCCCTTTTTCAAGGACTCGGTGGAAACTCTGAGAGCGGGTGTTGGGCACAGCACTCCCAGCCTTTGCCCTGCCTCCCCAGTCCCCGCTCCGACCCACAGCTCCGTGAAGGGAGCTGCAGAGACACACTGCAGGTCCCTGTCTCCTGGACCAGGCATCCTTCTGATTGACAGTTAGAATCTAAATCCTAATTTGGCTTCTTCTTCTCATGCCTTATCTACATGCTCCTTCTTCAAACGACCACCAAACACAGAAGACCAAGGAAAGAAGGACTATCGACTCCGGTTAGAGGAGAGACACAGAGGAAGCAGGACCACAAGGAGGAGTGGGGGGTGGGGAGAACTTAGGGTCTTTGGAAACAGGAAGGGACATGGGACTGATGGAAGGTGGCCTCATGACACTACCCCGAGCATCTGCTTCTGTAGCCCCCAGTTCAGTCCAGTTAGGCTAAGTTATGCTGCAGTAACAACCACAGCCAGAGAAGTACATGTGCTGCTCCACGCACACTGGCAGGGACTCTGTTCGAGATCCTGACCAAGGACCCTGGCTGATGGGCCGCATCTTCACGTGTGATCCCGCCGGTGTCATGGCACAAGACAGCTGGAAGTGGAAGGTCTCCTATCGGATGCAGGTTGCTCTGGAGCCACGGCCCGGTGATCAGCCACAGTCGCACAGCCATCCCTAAATTCAAGAAGGGAGAAAAGTATAATTCTCCCTTGATCCCAGGAGGAGAGAATTGGGTGGGGGAGTGGGTCACTGAGCAGAGGAAGTGTCTGCTCCACGCACGGGGCTTAGGTCAGTTACAGAAGCAATTCTATCTCTGGCTTCATCTGGACCTGGCATACTTTGACGAACTTGGCTTGAATTTAAACCATCTCTAGGACCCTGGAGGTGGCCTGGGGAGCAGTGAGAACTTTTTGGTATGGACTGGCCGACCCTCCCCTCTGTAAGAGATGGCCAAGGGATGTGCTGGCTTGTCCCTGTCCTTTATCACTGTTTATTCAACAGGCCTCTCTGAGACTCTGTCCTCTTCTGTGGTTTTTTCTTTTTGCCTTTTTTTTTTGTCATTTTAGGGCCGCATCTGCAGCATGTGGAGGTTCCCAGGCTAGGGGTCTAACAGGAGCTGTAGCCGCCGGCCTTCGCCACAGCCACAGCAACGCGGGATCCGAGCCGCGTCTGCAACCTACACCACAGCTCACAGCAACGCTGGATCTTTAACCCACTGAGCAAGGCCAGGGATCGAACCTGCAACCTCATGGTTCCTAGTCGGATTCGTTAACCGCTGCGCCACGACGGGAACTTCCTGTGATTTTTTTTCTTTCTCTGGGCAGGACTCAGCTGTGCTTTAAAGATAGAGAAACGCTAACATTTGGGTCTTTCTGGTAACATTTCGAAATTAAAGAGCCAGTGGGCCCAAGGAGCTGAAAGCAATTCAAGAAAGTAATAAAGTGATAAACCCTGGGTTTGAAGCCAGGGGAGGGTGAGAGAGAACGCAGGAGGGAGGGGAGACAGAAAGGAAGGAATCAGCGGGCTGGTCCAATCACAAGAAAGGTAGCGGGACTGAAGCAAACCCATTAAGAAGTCCGAGAGGCTGTGGTTGGCACCATAGGTAAGGACTGCGCGTGGGAATTGGCGGCTGCGAGGTGAGCGGAAGAAATGGCCACTGTTGATTAGGGTGTCAAGGAATTGAAAGCCCCAAGTATCCAACCGAGCGTCCACACAGAATACCACATTCACTCAGACCCTGGGAAGAATCCGGGTGACAAGGACGACAGTGAATCAAGAGCTAAAGTCTACCAGGACAGAGAAAGCAGAGACGGTGACAAGCCGGGGGTCAGAGTGGCATTGCTGGCAGGCAGGGCTGTCAATGAAATAGGGCGTTTTGTTGTTGCTGTTGTTTTATAAATAAGAATGGAGTTGTAATCTTCCGGAGGTGCTGAGCTTCTTTTTTTTTTTTTTGTCTTTTTTTGCTTATCTAGGGCCACACCCGCGGCATATGAAGGTTCCCAGGCTAGGGGTCCAACAGGAGCTGTAGGCGCCAGCCTTCGCCACAGCTACAACAATGCGGGATCCGAGCCGCGCCTGCGATCTACACCACAGCTCACGGCAACGCCGGATCCTTAACCCACTGAGCGAGGCCTGGGATCGAACCCGCAACCTCATGGTTCTTAGTAGGATTCGTTAACCACTGAGCCACGAAGGGAACTCCAGCTCTGAGCTTCTTGATCAACAGGATCCCCACACAGGTCTCCCGAAATCGAGAACCGTAGGGAGTGAAGGAACACTGAGAAGCCAGCACTGAAAAGGGCCGCAGGAGAAGTGGTATGTGCCTAGAAGATTGAGGTGTTAGTCCTCAGGGAAAAAGTCTCAGGAAGAGGGGCTGGCGGTGTAGACAGACTTCTGGAAGGCGGCTGGCCCACCCCAGTCGATTGTCTGGTAGACTGGGACAGCTAAAAGCCAAAGGCAACATGGAGAACGTGAAACTACAGGACAGACTCCAGGGAGATGATTCAGAAATCGGTGTGTCCGAATTGTTAACCTGGATACGAATTTGGGTTTTGTGCTCCAAGTGCTTCCTTTCTTTGAGATAGTGGCAAGGCTGACACCAGGGGCGGCTTGGAAAGAGGCTCTCTTCCCACCACCCATGGAGACCCAAGGCTGTCGTCCAGAGTGTGCTGGGTGTGCCGGAGCGAGAATGGAATAGATGGGGACGTCTGAAAGAGACGGATGCAGAGAAGGAGATAGGAAAATGGGACGATTTTCCCAAGTTTAAGGGTGGATGGCCCCTAGCCTAGGCCACCCTTTGTTTTTGTTTTTCCTTTTTAAGGCCACACCCACAGCACAGGAAAGTTCCCAGGCTAGGGGTCGAATCAGAACTGCAGCTGCCAGCCTACACCACAGCCAGGGCAACACAGGATCCAATCCACATCTGCAGCCTACACCACAGCTCATGGCGATGCTAGATCCTTAACCCACAAAGCGAGGTCAGGGGTCAAACCCCCATCGTCAGACACTATATTGGATCCTTAACCTGCTGAACCACAATGGGAACTCCTCCTAGCCTGGTCCTTGTAGCAGCTTCTGGAAAATTCCCAAGCGCCCCTCAGAGCCTGGAGATAGTGGAGCTGTCACACTTGATGTCTGCAAACTTGGGCAAGCGGCACATCAGCACAAGCCAGGGAAGACCAGAGACGGGCTGGCTGCCCCAAATGCCCAGGACAGGGAGGCGGCCTCTTGTCCCGCATGTGGGTGTGTGGGGCGCGAAGCTTAGCAGTTATTCCTCTGACTCTCGGTTTCTGTGCACATCAAAAAAACAAATCCATTCCAGTCCCTTGTTACTGATGGGAATCATCACGGTGTGTGACTTTGTCTCCCACAGGCACAGCCTCACTTATGCTGATGAGAGTGAGGCAGCCGGCCAGGTGATGGGGCCCGGGAAGAAGAGCCCTTTGGGACTGTGTGTGTCTTCAGAACTGCAGCTGCCGGCCTACGCCACAGCCACAGCAGCACCGAATCCAAGTTGAATCTGTGACCTACGCAGCAGCTTACGGCAACGCCAGGCCCTTAACCCAGTAAGCCACAGCGGGAACTCCCGGAATACTTCTCTCCAACGCCCTCCCCAGAACCTTGTGGGTGAAGAGCACACAGCCTTTGAAAGCAAGCCTCCTCCTGCCCAACTCTACCATCTCTTTAAGTCCCATCGCCTCAAACCTTCCTGGCAGAAACCCTCCTCCTCCCGCAAAGAACCCTGGCAGATCATTTTCTCCCTCCTACTCCTTGGATGAACCCTCCCAGATGGTTCTGGCTCGGAGGTTTTGAAATCCCTTGGCTCTTCGTGTTGTTAAAATAGTTTTCCCACAAGCACATTTTATCTTATTAAGCAGCTTATAAGTTCCCTGGAGGAGGAAGCTCCTTACTCTGTGCCGCTGTGCTCTCCCAGCCCCCCACACAGGACCTTAACCCAGGCAAGTCTCTCCTCCAATGCTGGTTTTACTGTTAAGGGCCTACGGACCTCAGATGAAAGCAGAGCTGGGGGAAAGTGAGCGAGGGTGAGGGGTTCAGTCTCCTGCTGGAGGCGGCACAAAGGCACAGAACAGTACTCACTTCCCCGGAAATAAGGGAGTTGTTTTTTCTTTTTCTTTTTCAGGGCCACACCCAAAGCATGTGGCAGTTCCTACATTAAGGGTCAAATCAGAGCCGCTGCTGGCCTATGCCACAGCCACAGCAAGGCTGGATCCACATCTGCAACCTATACCACAGTTCACAGCAGCACCAGATCCTTAATCCACTGAGCAAGGCCAGGGATCAAACCTGCGTCCTCAGGTATACTAGTCTGGTCCATTACCGCTGAGCCACAGCGGGAACTCCAAAGCTATGGTTTCTTGACTGTTCCTCCCTGGCTTCTGCTAATCAAGGAAGGGAGCTTCCCTGATTAGCAACTGTTTCAAACCACCCTTTGGAACTCAAGGAAGATCATGGAGGCTGAATGAAGCCTATTTCCTACAGACAAGAAACAGGGGACACGGAAAGGCTTTTGTGCCCAGGAGCCCCACAGGGTCCTGCTCAGTTCCAATCTCCCTGTCACTTTCCATGCATGTACGTGTCCTCCTGGTTAGGTGGAATTGAAAGATGAAAGATTAAAAAGTTCCACAGGTGAGTCTAGTTCCTGAGAAACATGCGGTACCTGCCACGCACAGCCTCGAGACCTAGATTCCCCCCCTCCTTTTTTGTTTTTAGGGCTTCACAAGCCAAATGGAATTTCCCAGGCTAGGGGTCGAATCAGAGCTGCAGTCGCCGGCCTACACCACAGCCACGGCAATGTGAGATCCAAGCCGAGTCTGCATCCTACGCCACAGCTCACTGGATCCTTAGCTGGATCCTTAACCCAGTGAGCGAGGCCAGGAATCGAACCCCCATCCTCATGGATACTAGTCTGGTTAGTTATCCCTGAGCCACAAGAGGAACTCCCTCAAGAACTAGATTTTACAAACCATTGCCTGAGTCAGATTGGGGGGGGCGGGTCATGGATTTTGCCATGTAGGCTAAAACCAAAGCAGTGAATATCTCAGTTTCTTCCCAGACACAACTTGTCTATATCTTTTTTTTTTCTCAAGGAATGTGGGAACTTATTTTTTATTGGATGTGATTCAACTGCTTTTTTCTCTCCCATAAAAAAAAAAAATAGCTCGTTCAAATCAAACCAGGACTCCTTTCCATATTTGGCCTGTTGACAGCATCTTTTGTACCCAGCTAAGCAGTCTTTGCAGCACTGGGCACTGCTCCTGCTCCGAGGGCAGGATTTAGAACAGATGCTGACTTCCTCGAGTTAGGATGCTACCGAGTTCTCTGCTGATTAGTAGGCTGCATAATCGGATGTGACAGCCCGGAGATTCCTGGCCACAAACCATTCCTAATAGGGGAAGCCTCTCAGCTTCTCTTAGAAGGCACTCTCTTTGCGGAAGTTCCACGTGCTAGACAAGTTCCTCCATTAACCCCGTAATTCCTCCAGGGCACCTGGCCGCAGATCTCGGGGCTCGGGGGAAGCCGGCCCACGATTGGTAGCTTGAAGTTGCTAAGAGCAGAAACCCAGTATCCATTGGTATAGCCTGGCGAGATGTCTTTGTAAAGACCCACGTTTGCTGCATGGAGCTTGGTGAAATCGATAAAAGCGGTCGATCGAACAGAGCTGGACTGTGTGGAGGGTCCACCGGGCCACTCTCAGGCCACACACGGCTGGCGGGTCCAGGCAAAGGATCTGCTCTCCCTCCATCTAGTACGCACGGCTTTGATCCCTGTGCACAGATAGGCTTGACCACAGCCACTGTCCCCTCCATGGGTCCCCCTGGCTACAAAGCCAGCTAGAGTAGAGAGGAAGGAAGGCGGGCTCTGCTTCCATTCCTCAAGAGGAGCTTGTTTTACAAAACAGCGAGTCCAAAGCTTTGTAGCTTCAGCCATCGAAAGCGCATTCTGAATCTCAAGCCAAGCCCAAATCATCTGATCCGGCCCGTGGTGTAGAGGGGAGGTCAGCAGGTTCAGGGACTGGACCAAAACTGCAGGATTCCACCCCTGCAAAGAGCTCAACAGTGGGCTTAGAGAGAACAGACTCCCCTGAGCCAAACCAAGGGTGTAGTTCTCTTCGCAGCTCACTGGTTAAGGAACCCAACTAGTATCCATGAGGATGGAGGTTCAATCTCTGACCTCACTCGGTGGGTTAAGGATCTGGCGTTGCCGTGAGCTGTGGTGTAGGTTGCAGATGCGGCTCAGATCTGGCATTGCTGTGGCTGCGGCGTAGGCTGGCGGCTGCAGCTCAGATTTGACCTCTAGCCTGGGAACCTCTATATGCCATGGGTGTGGCCCTAAAAAGAAGGAAAGAAAGAAAGAGAGAGAGAGAGAAAGAAAAAAGGAAGGAAGGAAGGAAGGAAGGAAGGAAGGAAGGAAGGAAGGAAGGAAGGAAGGAGGAAGGAAGGAAGGAAGGAAGGAAGGAAGGAAGGAAGGAAGAAGGAAGGAAAGAAGGAAAGGAGGAAAGAAAGAAACAAAGAAACAAAGAAAGAAAGAAAGAAACAAACCAAACCAATTGTGTAACAACTACCCTAAGCAATGATTATGTAGCATGTGTCTCTCCTTACAGCACAAAGGGCTCTTTGAAACAGAGCGGGGGCTGCAGAGTCAACTGTTTACTTACTTATCTAGAAATTTCAAGGAAAAAAAAAAACCCTCCATCCGTAGCATCACCCAGATCATCACAGGGCTGTAGGGTGAAGGCTCAGAATGGTAGCAAGTAGGTGTTACCTCTTGACACCAAATTTCAGAGAGAGATCATTTTCCCAGGACACAGAAGTGTCTCTGGACACAGCCAGTAACCAGGACCCACTCGCTTCTTCCCCCAGGAGCCCGTGGAAGCACAAACAACCGAATTGTGCTGCCTTGTTAGAACAGGCATGCTTCTTTTTAAAATCAAAGAGTAATAAAAGACCTAATTAGTAACATGCAGCAGCATTATTTTTATTCATCCATGCATTTCTAAATAAAATTATGCCATCCTTTTTTTTTGTCTTTTTAGGGATGCACCTGTGGCATATGGAGGTTCTCAGGCTAGGGGTCTAATCGGAGCTACAGCCGCCAGCCACTGCCACAGCTCACAGCAACGCTGATCCTTAACCCACTGAGCGAGGCCAGGGATCAAACTCGCCAACCTCATGGTTTCTAGTTGGATTCGTTTCCTCTGCGCCATGATGGGAACTCCATGCCCTTCTTAAAAACTGCAATATCGTACACTCATCTTTTATTCCTTATGCAAAGGGCTTGAAAGTCTGCAGTCCCCGTGAGGTGGTAATTTCAAAAGGAAAAGGAATGATAAGCCAACAAAAGGAAAAAAAGTGAAGCCATAAATAATTTCTTTTAAGAAAATGTATAGGATACACTCATTTGAAAGAAAAGCGATTTTGAAATATAAAAGGAAATCTGGAAAAACGAAGCATCCAGCCCTTTTATTGCAGGGTGTTGCCAATAATATTGTATATGTGATTAAAGATTCTTTCCCCAGCTGCTTAAACCAATAGAAATTGAACTTGCCTGAGTGCAGCCTCCCTCCCACACCGCTGCCTGGGCTACTGGAGCGCGTGGGAAGGCGTCATGGTTATTGGTATTCAAATCCCATCATCTTTAAAGAGGTGACTACAAACGAAATATTTAAGAGTTGCACAGTCGGCTTGCATATTGAAGGCTGGCTGTCTCCAAAACGGTGACATCGCAGAGGAGAAGTGTGAGGTGTCTGTCCTGTGTCCAGCTGCAAGAGAAACGGAGGGTCCTATAGGAACAGATGTTTCCTGCAGGTTGCTGCCTCCATCCCCCCCGCACGGTTTAGACGATATTCGAATGCTGCTTGGCACTTCTCCCGAAGCTTTTATTTCCCCCCTTTCTCTTTTAACAGTTGTAAGAATATTGCTGCCTGTTATTTCAAAGCAGGAAAGACGATGGTGGGTCTAGACTGGGCTCTCATGCCAACTCTGAGGTCCAAGGGACCACAGCCCCGGCTTTCCACGAGTGCTTTCTAAAACCTTGTTCCCTGGGAAACCACACCTGCCTGCGTGAGCCCTGGATCCCGCGACAAAAGGAATGCAAACCTCTCGATTTTGATCAGCACTGCCTGGGGTCTGCCCCCAAGGCCTTCACCCTGGGCTTGACTACGCGAGGAACTTCAACTTGAAACTCTCGCTGAACTTGCATGGCTGACGCTAGCCATCATATGGTTTTGATAACGTTAGAGCAATATGCTAATTTTCAGGCAGTAAATGCCGTGTGGGTAACCTACACAGCAGATGACCTTGGCAGAGCTTCCTGAGTCTGCCTAGCTTTGTTTGGTGGGAGGACCACAAGGCCCCTGGGTCAGGCCAGGCAATCCTGTGGGGCACCAAAGACCTAGGAGATGCAGAGATGAAGACCGCGGCAAGGCAGTTCCTTCACCTGTGAGATGCTGGGGCGGGGGTGCAGTCTGCAAGACAGACAGAGAGTCAAAAGTAGACAGACACTCCCAGCTCAAACCAGAAAAAGCACACACACCTTTTCCTGGCCCGGAGCACGCGTGCGTGCTGTGGAGGCACCAGGCCACATGTATGACCGCCCGTGTGCCTGTACAAGGAATGCACAGAAAATTTAATAACCCTGCTCTAGCTACAAATTAATTCAAATCTTGTACTCCCATTAAAAATGAACTCTATTTTATGTTGATCATTAACTAAGAATATTTCACACTGGAGATTTGTCATATTAAGGAGAATTGAAACCACTTATATCAATTAAATGTACAGCATTATACTTAATCTCAGCAGAGATTACCAAAATACTCTAAGCATGATTTTACAGAAATGTAAAATATAAATTAACCAAGGGACTACTGGCCTCCACACACGCACGCCCCCTGCCCACCTCTGGCTCCCCTCGAAATGTAGCTGGCGACAAGTTGATGGGGCTGGGGACGGTGAATGATATTTCAACCAGGAACGCTTGCTGTCCTCGACGTCATAAAAATCAAGGCCAGAGTAAGTGCTGGTGCAGATGGGAGAAAGATGGTCAGTTTTAGATTTGGGGAATTAAAGTATGTACTGGCTGGGAAAGGACAGCAATGAAGAAAAGGGGAGTTTTCAATAAGTCTCTGCAGCAGCAAGAAAGAGAAAGGGGTGTCAGGCAGGGCCTCAAGCCAGAAATGCTGGTGCAGAGGGCTTTGCCCCACTTGCCACAGCGATGCAGGCCAGGAGCGCTGCTGTCTGAGAACTAAAACCTCACACGTGGAGCTCCTGCTGTGGCCGTGTGGGTTAAGAACCTGACATAGTGTCCTTGAGGGTGTGGGCTGGGTCCCTGGCCTTGCTCAGAAGGTTAAGGGATAGAATCTGGTGCTTCCACGAGCTGTGGCAGAGGTCGCAGATGTGACTCGGATCCGGAGTGGCTGTGGCTATGGCTGCGGTGTAGGCCTGCAGCTGCAGCTCCAGTTTGACCCCTTTCGTATGCTGTAGGTGGGACTCTAAAAAGAAAATTGTAAAGACTTTTTTAAAATTTTTTAATTTATTTTTATTTTTATAGCATTTTTTATTACTCAATTACATTTCTAGTTGTACAACGATCATCACAACCCAGTTTTACAGCGTTTCCATCCCAAACCCTGAGTTCATCCCCCCACCCCACCCCCAACCTGTCTCATTTGGAAACCGTAAGTTTTTCAAAGTCTGCAAGACAGTATCTGTTCTGCAAAGAAGTTCATTGTGTCCTTGTTTAAGATTCCACATGGAAGTGATAGCATTTGATGTTGGTGTGCCCCTGTCTGACTGACTTCACTTAGCATGATAATTTCTAGGTCCATCCATGTTGCTGCAAATGCTGTTGTTTCTTTCTAAAAAAATAAAACCTCGCACACAAGGATCAAGTCATTCTCAACCCAGCGCTGACTCCCATGGATTTTACCAGCCCCTGAGAGACGCATGCCCAGCGTGACACTCGTAGAGGCATACTCCATTATTCTTTGCTGAGCCAAGGAGACCTGGCCTTTTATTCATCTTGTTGTCATTCTAAACTCTGATTTCAGCTCAGGAGTCACCTCCTCCAGGAAGTCCTCCATGCTATTCCAGGCTAAGTGTGAGCTCCTCCTTGTTGCTTCCCTGATCTTTGCTGCTACCTAACTATACTGCCTTCTCTCACTTTCCTTACACCGTGAGCTTCCAGAAGGCAGGGGATTGAGCCTCATCTGGGGTCCAGTGTGGGCCTTAGAGCAGCGTGAGCAACAACTGTCATGGAATGAAGGAGAGGACACTTTCCTCTGGGTCCTCTACCCTCTCCTGAAAGTTCCCTCCCCAGGAACCTGAAGGGCGGCAGCGGTGAGCACTAAGGGGGGTGCTCCTCCCACAGGCCTCAGTAGGAGGGCCACACAGTGGTGAAGGTTGCCCAAGAGGTGCCAGGAGACCTGGGGACCACCTTGACCCCAGTCTCGCAAGGACAAGATTCCGTTGGCCCCTCCCTGGGGTGAGAAGCCCCGCCCCCCATGTGTCTCCAGCTGGCAGGGACCCCCAGTACTTTCAGCCCCCAATTCTGTCCAGGGTGGAGGGCATCCAGCTACCTCTCCAGCATCCACTCACCTCCAGGCACTCCTGGGAGCATCTCCAGGTCGTTGTCAGGGAGAGGTCAGTGCTCTGTCTCCGTGAGGGAGGCGGTGAATGAGGAAACCAGCTCAGGAGCTTGGGAGGTGCTGAAAGAAAGTGTAAGAGCGTGTTCCCATTGTGGCGCAGTGGAAACGCACCCGACTAGTATCCATGAGGACGCGGGTTCGATCCCTGGCCTCGCTCAGCGGGTCGGGGGTCTGGCATTGCTGTGAGCTGCGGTGTAGGTCACAGAAGCGGCTCAGATCCTGAGTTGCTGTGGCTGCGGTGTAGGCCGGCGGCTGCAGCTCCGATTCGACCCGTAGCCTGGGAACTTCCATCTGCCATGGATAGGTCCCTAAAAAGCCAAAAAAAAAAAAAGGGGGAAAGTGTAAAAGGACAATGGATATCGTGAAACACACAAAAATGGCTGATGTGCCAGGCAGAGGAGATGCAGGGGAGACCAGACGAGGCCGAGGTGGGCGCGTGGGCTTGGGCCAGGGCGAGGCAGTCCCTCTGTCCTGAATGAGGAGGGAGATGGCTGCAGGCCACACAGCCTCCCTCTGCATGCCCCTTGCTGGGGACTGTCACCCCCCTAGGCTGATCCAGGGCAGTCAGAGCGACAAGACAGACTAGCCAGGGCTCAGGAAGGAACTTGCGACAACCTTCCAGAGACCAACTCATTACCCAGCAAGGCCACCTGCAGGCGTGCCCTTGAGTCTGTGTGTGACCGCGCTCCGCCGTCCAGGGAGAGAAGCCAGCTGGGCACCCCTGAGCAGGTGCCCTCTTACGATGGCTGCCGTGCTTGAACCTCAACATATATGGATGGATGACCAAGCTCCTTCACGGAGGGGTGAAGGCTAGACGCCGATCTGATTACGGAAATAGGGGAAGAAGGAAGAGAACCATGGTCTAAGGCCATGCTACCCTGAAGGCGCCTCGTGTCCTCTGATCTTGGAAGCTAAGCAGGGTCCGGCCCGGTTAGTACCTGGATGGGAAGAGACCCATGTCAAGGTCCTGGGCTCCCCCGAGACCCCGCCTCCAGACCACGAGTGCTGCTGACTGGTCTTCAAGTCCACGGCATCCCCCTCCTCTTCACACTTGGGCCCGTGTCAGCCTCACCTACGTCTGGGTAAAGATGGACAACCAGCCACTGCTCTCAGATCAGGGCTGGCATCACCGCAAGGCGAACCCAAGTGTGGACCAGGGGCTGGCAGTGCTGCAGTCTGTCCCAGGTACCTCCCTACCTATTCCTTTATCTATGTTCCCGGCGAGATGCGATAGGGGTGCATCCGTGTCACTTTACTGACGTTATCCAGTTTAGACTTTTTCAAGCATATTTTTACTGGAAAAAAAACTCTTTCTCCAAGACACTGCTATCAGATATTACCAAAAAAAACGAAAAACAAAAAAACCCCACATACTTATGGATTGCTTTTTTTCCTTTCTCTTATTTTATTTTCTTTATTTTTAGGGCTACACCCACGGCATTTGGAAGTTCCCAGTCTAGGGGTCGAATCGGAGCAGCAGCTGCGGCCTACACCACAGCCACAGCAACACGGGATCCGAGCCAAGTCTTTGATCTACACCGCAGCTCACGGCAATGCCAGATCCTTGAGCGAGACCGGGGATCGAACCGGCGTCCTCACAGACACTCTGTCAGGTTCTTAACCCTCTGAGCCACAACGGGAATTCTGTATCTCTTGTATGTATAATTATAAAATCGTCTTCCACGAAATACAAACATCTGCATTTTCAATGCATGATATCGGATATCATTTCATTTCAGGGTGTGCACCTTTGAGCACACAGAGCCAGGAGTAAGTGACGTTTAGGAACAAACAGGTGATTTGGCTAAGAGGCTTCGACAGCGTTTGTGTGAAGGCAGCGGTTTCTGCAGAAACCTTTTCTCCCTTTGTCCTCTCCTATCTGCAGGGTATTGACAGCCCTGACAAGACTTTGATTATCTAGTCAGCATGAGCCTGAGACTTGTCACTTGTCAGGTCTGAGCTGACAGTCCCAACGCTGATGAAACAATTGGAGGGAGATGGGCTGTCGTGAGGAGCGTTGGGGTCAGACGCCCAAAGTTTTCTCCGAGCGGCGAGGAGGAGGGTCTGAACCCTTGTTAGCGGCTCCCAGAAGTCAGCCAAAGTTGCCGGTGGGGCCCCAGCCATCTGGGCAGGGGGACCGAGGGCTCACCAGCCTTCCTACCCCGTCCGCTCCTCCAGCCGGGCTGGCGGGAGTCAGGCTCCCTCCGCCACCGCTCCGTCCCCTCCCCACATCAGAGGAACTGGATTATTTCCACCTCCAGCCTAAAGCTGATATTAGATTTCCCCTCATTAGGAGGAGAAAATGAGGCAGAGAGCTAGCAGCTGGCTGCGGCTGATAGAAGGCAGAGGAATGAGGCCACTGAAGAACACGGTGTTGACTGGTCCCCAGCAAAGTGCAGTGTTATCAATTATTATTATGAATCATGCATGAAGCCCCTTATTAGTGCTAGGCACCTCACATCCGTCACCGGCACATGATGTTCTTTGTGACCACCCCACGCAGGTTCCGCTGCTGTTGCATTTTGCAGATGAATAAACTGAGGCTCCTCGGGGAGCCTAAGCTCTCGGTCCGGGACACTTGGAGATGGCATCAGCGATTAACCCCAGGGTTCCCGAACTCCGTTCTACTGCCGTCATTAGTGCTTAGCACCCTGAGAAGGAGTTCAGTTGCCTGAGACGTGAGGCTCCTGACGCGTATGTGAGGACCAGAGCGGTCGGCGCTTTTCTGCCGTGTGTGTTTTGAGACGATGGGTGTGCCCGCGCCTCTGTCTGAGGCCACCTCTGGCACTCCCTGCGACGTTTCACTTGCTAGCATCACTTGTCTGTCCCAAGTACCTTTGAGTCCGTGACCCTGATGTAAAGCAGGACACCAGGAGGTCATGATCCCAATCCCAGTTCCAGAGGCCGCTAGAGCCACTCCCAAGGATTTTGCTCCAGGATCCCAGGTTTTGAGGGTTTCACTGTGTGCTGGAGTAACTGTGAGCCACCCCCCCACACACACACACAGTGGGGCTGCTACCTGGGTCCTGTGAAAGCAGAGTCTCGGCTTTCAATGGAGGTGATGTCTGTTTGGCTCCCGCTCCATTCCTGGCTGCCCCAGGCCCCCAGCCCCACGCCCACCACTCCAACAAAGAGGTTAACAGCGGGATGCAGCCCCCCCATAGAAGCCCTCCCGGCAACTCCTCTCTTAACATTAACCCACCTTCCCAACTAGCTCTCGCTTTAAAGGAGTTCGCCAGAAGCGGCCCCCCGGGCGCAAAGAGCCCAAAGACAGGTCCTGCCCTGGGGAGTCACTGACGAGTGGGGTCCAGAGCCTGGGTTGCCGAGGATCCCCCACCCCTCCCGCCCTGGCCCCCGGCTCTGACTCCGCCCCTGCGTCCTGGGTCCGAATCTTGGTTCCCGTAGTCAACTCTTTGCTCTCTCATAGCAGCGGCGGGACTGTGTCTCCACAGCAGATCCACTCATAGCCGATGCTGCACAAATGGCCCCTGAGACCTGAGATCCCCTGCAGGATGGGACAAAAACTGGTAAAGGAAACACACAGGTAAGCTCAAGAGGGACTGAAGCCTTCACTGCCCGCCCCCCCCCCCGCCCCCCCGCTGGATGCTGCATTTGTGGAAGAAGGAGGCATTCTTCCTATTTATGGCAAGGGACGCTGGGATCTAAAGCCTCTTTGTCCATCTCCGCGGTTCTGTCCCTCTTCCCAAAATAGCATCCGCTGAGATCCAGTTGGTGCATATTCTTCCAGGCACATTCTCGTAGAAATGTTGTCTGTCCTTTAACATAAATATGGTCAGACCAATACAGGTTTCCATAGCAATTTTTTTTTTTTTTTTTTAGTCAACATATATCTTGGTGCCTTATCCGTATGAGGACACAGAGCGTCATCTCAGTCTTGCTAATTGCTACACGCATACTTCCGTATGGCCACACCTGGGTTTATTTGGCTGTTCCTTTGTTAATGGACACGTAGATTGGTTTCAATTTTTCACTGCTACAAAAATGTTGCAGTAGATAGTCTTGTATTTGCCTTCATACAGCCAAGAAAGTATCTGAGAAATGCTAAAAAGTGAACTTGCTAGGTCGCAAAGTTAGGCATGTTCAGTTTTGTTTTTTTTTAATGGCCACACCTGTGGCATATGGAAGTTCCCAGGACAGGGACTGAATCTGAGCTACAGCTGCCACCTACACAGCGGCTGCAGCAGCACTAACACAGCTACCAACGCTGCTGCAGTCAGATTTTTAATACACTGCACCACGACGGGAATTCCTATTTTCAATTTTATTTTGTTATTATTATTATTTGTATTTTTAGGGCCATACCCGCACCATATGGAGGTTCCCAGGCTAGGGTCGAATCAGAGCTACAGCTGCTGGCCTACACCACAAACATAGCAATGCAGGATTCAAGCCACGTCTGCAACCCACACCACAGCTCACGGCAGCACCAGATCCTTAACGTACTGAGCGAGGCCAGGGATCAAACCTGTGTTCTCATGGATGCTAGTCAGATTTGTTTCTGCTGAGCCATGACGGGAACTCCTTATTTTCAGTTTTAAATCCATACCCACATCCTCTTCCAACAGACTCCAAGCAGCCAGTGTTGGAGCATCTTGCTATGAAGCCAGAGGACTGAGTTTAGAAATGAAATTAGAAGAGTTCCTGTCGTGGCTCAGTGTTTAATGAATCCGACTAGGAACCATGAGGTTGCAGGTTCGACCCCTGGCCTCGCTCAGTGGGTTAAGGATCCGGCGCTGCCGTGAGCTGTGGTGTAGGTTGCAGACGCGGCTCGGATCCCGCGTTGCTGTGGCTGTGGCGAAGACCGGCGGCTACAGCTCCTGTTAGACCCCTAGCCTGGGAACCTCCATATGCCGTGGGTACGGCCCTAGATAAGGCAAAAAGAAAAAAAAAGAAGAAGAAAGAAATGAAATTAGAGAATGTCACACATCACTCAGGTAGAGATGGCCTCCTTGACGCTGTGTACGAGCAATGGGGTGGCGGGAGGGGTCCTCCGTGATTGGAGGGAATGTCTCTGTTAAAGGCAAGGCTGAAGTCAAGAGCGTGCAGCTCCATGAAAATACCCAACTGCAGATGAGCAACCATCCTCCAGGTGGGTCACTACAGGTGGGTGACGTGCCTGAGGCCAGACCCAGAGGAGAGTTCCCTCTTGCCCAGCTCTGCTCAGACCCCCCAGGGGCTGGCACCCTGCAGAGGGTAGTATGAATGAAGTCACCACTTCACAAAAGGCATGCACCCCAGCCAAGCCCCGGAAGTATCCTCACACACGGGGAGCCGTTCTTCCCGAAAATCCCTTTAAGGTGCATCTGCATGGAGCTGGCACCTAGTTGGGAAGGCTGACGCTATAAAGTCGGCAGAAGGTTGTGATCCCTATAACTCTTTTTCTTCCTGGACTGCTCCAAGTCCGGCCCCTTCGCAGTGGACTAAGGACTGTCGCGGGGAAAGGCTATACTTCTCTGTGGACATGGCTTCAGCTCCAAAACGGCGGCCACGCGTTCCAAGTTCAGATCCCACCCCAGTATAAAGACAGGTGAAAACCAGTCATGTGCACACTGGGCCCCATTCCCCAGTGACCCCACAGGCTGCCGCCATGGAGACTACCACGGACGCAAGTCCCTTCTGGACACACCCTGCCACCTCGCCATGAGCGGCTCTGGGCTCAGGAAGCCTTCTGCACCCTGCCTTCCCAAGCTGCCTGGCACTTTGGGAGGACCGGTGATCAGAATTCCCTTAATCCAGGCTTATCCCAGGCATCTGATCAGCAGGTGTCCCAAAGATTAACTACGTCTGACTCTGCATATCAATGAGGGAAAAAATTAATGCCTCATTAAGATCCGAAGCAACGAAAATCCACCACACCTAGACACTGAAAATTGAGCCAAAAGACGACATCCGCTTTTCCATACAGTCGTCCACGTGGCTTGGAGTATGCTGATGCAACTTTGGTGGTAAGACACAACGCATGTGCTGCTTGGAAGTGGTTGTGAGCAAAAAGGTGAGTGGTAGTTTGTTGTATGTGTGCTCACACTTACACACACGTAGTCCACTTGCATGTATATGCATATACGATATGTATTTCATATTTATGACATATATTGTCTATATAATCTATAATTTATTAAAACATCAGCTGTAGACACAGACTTGTTCTAGCCTAGGAGCAAGCAGGACAGCCTTCACTTCCACTTCCTCTGGGGTTCCCCAGAGCGACTCTGGAGCTCCAGAATCAAAGAATAAAGAGAACAAAGACCACTGACCCTGCCAAAGGACTCAAAGAGCTGAGCTTTCTAGGTGACCCCTCTGAGACTGTCCAGCTCGTGGCCCCCACAGTATGGAGAACGGCTTGGAAAGGCCCCAAGGCTGACAGAACCAGATCTCTCTCTCTCTCTCTCTCTCTCTCTCTTTTTTCTTTTTCTTTTTTTTTTTTTTTTTTTTTTTTTTTTTTGGTTTTTAGGGGTGCACATGCAGCATATGGAAGTTCCCAGGTTAGGGATCGAATCGGAGCTACAGCTGCCTGTCTACACCACAGCCACAGCTACGCGGGATCTGAGCCGCATCTGTGACCTACACCACAGCTCACGGCAACGCCTGATCCCCAGACCACTGAGCGAGACCAGGGATCGAACCCGCATCCTCATGGATACTAGTCAGACTGGTTTCCACTGAGCCACAATGGGAACTACAGAACCAGGTCTCTTAAAGTCATGAATCAAGCCTTGGCCAGACACGTATGGGGAACATGCAGTGTGCCTGACACCCCGTGGGGACACAGAAGGCATGAGCCTAATTCACAGGGAGTTCCCCACCTAAGAAAACACTCCATCTCAAAAGGGTAGAAGAGGTCAGGCAGATTTCTTGCTGCCTTGAGAATTCTTTTGTTTGTTTGTTTTTGCTTTTGCTTCTTCGGGCCTCACTCGCGGCCTATGGAGATTCCCAGGCTAGGGGTCAAATTGGAGCCACAGCAGTTGGCCTCGGCCACAGCCACAGCAACGCCAGATCCAAGCCGCGTCTGAGACCCACACCACAGCTCACAGCAACGTCAGATCCTTAACCCACTGAGCGAGGCCAGGGATTGAACCTGCAACCTTTTGGTTCCTAGTCGGATTTGTTAACCGCTGTGCCATGACGGGAACTCCTGCCTTGAGAATTCTAAAAAGACGAAATCAGAGTTCCACTGTGGCTCAGCGAGTAAAGGATGTGACATATCTGTGAGGATGCAGGTTCAATTCCTGACCTCGCACAGTGGGTTAAGCATCCGGCGTTGCTTCAGGCTGCCATGTAGGTCACAGATGCAGCTCAGATCCATTGTCACCAAGGCTATGGCGTAGGCCACAGCCGCAGCTCCGATTTGACCCCTGGCCTGGGAACATCCGCATGCAGGTGCGGCCCTAAAAAGATATAGCAGTGAAGACAAAGTTTCCCACACCATTGTCTCTAACTCAAAACCGCAGTTACAAGCGCCACCACCACCCCAGCGTTTGCTCCACTTATCCAACCCCACGGCTGCTACCTCTTAAATATCTCCTCTGCCACAGGAGGAGCCAAAAGAGATGCCAGCTTTCTGGTGAGAAATCCACTTGCATCTTCCCCACCACACTGACCGTGCCCCGTCCTCGTCCAAACTTCCTGAAACCCCACTTGGGGATCGGAAGCCGGCAGATGGAGGACCCGAACATGACCCCAGAGAGGGGCTGGCACCCCTGCTCTAGAATTGCCATCTTCCAGATAATGCACAATGATTGGGGAAAGAGCTGGCAAATTAAAGATGGTTGGTATCGATTCCAAAAATACTTTTGCTTTCAGCAAAATACATCTTTAATTACTTTCCTACTAGCTGTCATTTCTCCTAAAGCAGTCTAGACGGCTCGTGCCAAATCATGCAAAGACTGTTTTCAATGGAATGCCTTTTCTTAATATCAAAGATCACAGAGGGTTGAGGAAAATCTCTTTGCATGTGACGTTTAACAAATGTCTCACCAACATGTCACGTGTACGGAACAGACAGACTCCTGGGCTCCACCTGTAATCGCAGGTGACAGTTCCTACTACCTGTGGTTCCCTTTACTCTTTTCCCGTCTCTGCGAGTTCTTCCATATCATGACCTGGGAAAAATAAACATATCTATGCAAAGGGCGTGCACATTATTTCTGCTTTTTCACCTCTGTTGGTCATTTATTATCCGTAGATTCAAACTCCCTTTTCCCCGAAGCTGTTTAATGTTAGAAATCAAGATAGAACCTGTCGAGCTAGGGTGGTGGAAAATATCTATTACCGAAAGACTACTTTCTTATCCTTATTTATCTGAAGCCAGCTGCAAGCGAGTGAGGAAAAGGAAATAATTTGAGCATATCCCTCTTATAAGTTTGATTGGAAGCGACTAAGACCCGTTGAGAAGCGGGGAGAGGAACCGTGGCAGGAAAAAAAAAAAAAAAAAGGCAGATTTGGCTTTTAGCATCAGAATCAATGTCCAAATCTAAAATTGATATAATTGACTGTTAATTAATTCCCTTGATATTTTCATTAACACTTGGGAGCAGCAAGTTTGCCACGTAGCACTGCTGAATTATTCAGGAGGCCCTCAGATTCCCCGGCAAAACCATCACATGATAGACGGCGCCCTGCAGGATGGAGTTAAACTTCAGGTTCCTTCTCGTCGGCTACACATCAGTGGACGGAAAACTGCAGGAGGAGAGGACCTCAACGGATAAGAGAGAGGGGCCTCGAGTGAGGCTGCGGCTCCCTGCCCAAAGCCCCCTCTGCGGCACACGGCGCTCCGGGGCAGGTGCAGGCAAGAACACTGAAATCTTCAGGTTCCTCCAATGACTACCAAGATTGGCAAGAAATCCTCATCCAGTTCTGGGTGCAAAATACAGCAAAATCACTCTAACTTGAACATTTTAAAAGCTGAGAACCTAAAGCTTTGGAGGCGGGAGAAGGAAGATCAAGTGGAATGCCACCCAAGCTTGCAGAAGGGACAGCCCAGGGCACAGAGTCAGCATCACCGCAGGCAGGTCTGAAGCTCTCCCGGAAGCCACCACCCGCTAAAGCCAGCCCTGTCCTCTGTGTCCCCCCCGCTTGGCTTCCTTGGGAGCGAGTGGGGAGTACATACATGCTCAGCCTCTTCTTCCACCTTCCCTGCATGTTTTTCACATCCACTTTTTACCTCCCACCGCCTGGGAGCTCCCAGAGGTTCCTCTGCCTAACTTGCAGAATGAACATCAAGATGCACAGTTAACAGGGGAAGGATGGAGTGGGAGGCTTGGGTTAGCAGAGAAGCTGTTATACACAGGATGGATAAACAACAAGGTCCTAATGTATGACATAGGGAGCTATATTCAATATCCTATGATAAGCCATAGTGGGAAAGAATATTTTTTAAAAAAGAATTTTATGAAGTTCCCAACATGGCTCAGTAGTAATGTATCCAGCTAGTATCCGTGAAGACATGGGTTCAATTCCTGGCCTCGCTCAGTACGTTAAGGATCCAGCGTTGCCATGAGCTGTGGTGCAGGTCGCAGATGCAGCTCAGATCTGGCGTGGCTGTGGCTGTGGCATAGGCTGGCAGCTGCAGCTCTGATTTGACCCTTAGCTTTAGAACTTCCATATGCCCTGTGTGCGGCCCTAAAAAGTCCCCCCAAAATTAAATTAAAATAAAATAAAATAAAATAAAAATCATAATATTGCAAAAAAAATAAAAATAATAAATAGTAAAATAAAATAAAAATAATGAAAAGGAATTTTATATATACACATATATATGTATACACTTATATGTATAACTGAATTGCTTTGCTCCAGAGCAGAAATTAACACAACATTGCAGATCAACTATATTTCAATTAGAAAAATATAAGAGATGCCAGATTTCCTGCTGTTGTGCAGTGGGAGGTGCCAGTTCGATCCCCAGCTCAGCACAGAGGGTTAAGGATGCAGCATTGCTGCCCCTTTGACATAGGTCGCAGTTGCAGCTTGGATTTCATCACCAACCTGGGAACTTCCACATGCCGTTAGTGCAGCCAAAAAAGAAAAAAAAAAGATGCAAAGTCATAAGCTATATGTAAAAGCTGTGTGTTAGAAAACTGGCCATTCCATTGCCACGAACATGTCTAGCTCTTGCCAAGGGGAGTTTTCTATTCCTTATGGTCAGGAACAGTCAAAAGATGGGCCACCAGTGGCCAGAACTGACCCTCCAGCCCCAAAACGACCTCTAAGGGACAGCTTATGGGCGGCTGAGTGCCCACAGGAGAGTCTCTCTCTCCCACTTCACCTGTCCATCCCGCTGTGCCTGGGACAACAGAGAGCTGGGATCTCAGCAGACAATGTCTAAGTTGCAGCAAGTCTTCCTGGGAACGACTGACCCCAGCACTGGGGCAAGATCCCCGCGAGCGCCTGCCCTTTGCCTGCTAGTGAAACAAAGACTATAATTTGTGGCCAGGAACCAGGAAATACCACCCTCAGGGTTTTGCCGTTTAAAGCAGAAAAGCTCAGAAGTTCCCATTGTGATTCAGCCGGTTAGGAGCCTGACTAGTGTCCATGAAGATGTGGTTTCGATCCTTGGCCTCGCTCAGGAGGTTAAGGATTTGGTGTTGCCGTGAGCTGTGGTGTAGGTCGTGGATGTGGCTCAGATGTCTTGTTGCTGTGGCTGTGGCGAAGGCCGGCAGCTGCAGCTCCACATCGACCCCTAGCCTGGGAACCGCCATATGCGGCAGGTGCAACTCTAAAAGGCAAAAATCAAGCAAACAAAAAAACTGGAAAAGACATGATTGTACATATAAAGTATTAATACAAAAATATTAAAAGATAAAGAAAAGGTCGTGGGATATGAGAGCAATTCACAGGGCCATGGCTCTGAGGGTGCTGCCTTCCTTTCAAAGAAGTTCTCATTGAGGATTGAGGACAGAGCCTTTGTGACTCAGCAAAACAGGGATTGCAGAATCCACCCTGCCTAGAACCTTCTCTAGGCTTCTAGATGGGTGCAGCCCTCAGACTGGGGTCCTGCTTCTCCTGCTTTCCTGACGTCCGCCAGGCAGCGATGCCAAAGAAGGAAGGCAGAGGGGCAGACGTGTTTTGCTCGAGAAAGAAATCGCATTCTCTGATCCCAATTGTTTATTGGAACTTAAAAAATAAGTTTAAGGAAACGAACTCAACCAAATAAATTGAATAAAGTAAAACCAAATTCAGTTCAAGCTAGGGAAATGCTTGTGAGCTAACGTCATAAACACTGCTTTGACAAGTGGCTTTCCATCACCCGGAAGCTCCATCAACGGCCTCGAGACGGTGGCCTGATTGTCAGCTGGCAGATGAGGGATGATCCGCTTGTCAGGATGCCAGCGGATTGCCCTCGAGTTGTTTGCAATGACAGGCGACAAAGAATGGCTGCTCAGAGTGATCTCTTGTTTTACAAGCTCACTATCAAGACCAGTCCGGCATCCAGGAACGCGCCACACCCGCAGGACCAACCCCCCGCCACGCCCCCCAGAAGGCCACGCCCCCAGCCGACCACGCCTCCTTAGGCCATGCTCCACCTTTGCTCATTTACCCACCAAGCCGGTTGGTTCGCTGTCCTCCGAGTTCCAATAGACACCGTAGTAAAAATGATGGATCCGTGTATTCCTTACGACTCACCACACTCCCTGCTCTGAGATTTCTGTCTTTTATGGTCGCCCTGAAACGGTTTCCAATCATTTTTTTTGCGTTTGATCTTGATTGTCTTAAAAAATTAATCAGACACATGTTCACTATGTTTTTTATCCAACTGTCTCCAGAATGTTTTTTGACAATTTAGAAAAATGTTTTGAAAAATAGCAAAGGGAAATATTGAAGTAATTATGATCCTCACATTGTGAGGCCAAGTGAAGTAAACTAATGCAAGGGAAACATGGTTTTTACAGATTTGTTTAATTATTTTGAAGTACAATGAAATTGCCTTGCTCCGGGGGGTGGGGGGAGATTTATAATCTGGAACATCTCCGTCATCCTTACCTTTCCAGGGCCATATGCCACGCTGGAAGGATGCTGGTTCAGGAGACGCGGCCTGAGTTGGACTTGACTTGAGCACCCCCCCACCCCACGATTCCCCAGCAGCCCCCACCCCAAGTCCCGGCAAACAAATATACAATCAAAGTCAAAACCATATGCCCGCAAGGCAAATGCAGCTTGAAGACGCCTCAGAGCCAGATTGTGGTCCCAAGGACCTCCCAAACAGTCCCCGGTGCGGCCTTAGCAAAAGGGGTGCTGTGTTTATAGTTTTCATATGTCCTTCCAAAGAACCGGCAACTGGGCACAGGCCGCTCTGCCACGAGTTCAGGCCACGGTCGTCTTTGGCGAGGAAACACGATCGGTGAGGGCACCAAACAAATGGGCCACACGACAAGGAGTGTGGCCCTTCTACCGGTTGCGGGACCAGAGAGACAAACAGAGTGTGAACCGGCGGTGGGCACTTTGCCAGGTGTCTCTCCTCAGACTGCATCAGGAGCCACTGCACCTGCTGACCCTCAACGTCCCCTGAAGGGAGCTCAGGGTGGCGAGCAGGACGGAGGCACCCTGTGTCCTGGGAGAACTGGCAGAAGAGGTCTTCAGAGAGAGATTTTCAGGAGAAGGTTTTACGGGCCCAAATTCTTGCATCTCCTGGTATCGAAAAAAGCATTCATATCCTTCAGGGTAACGTCTGCTCCTCGTGACTAGCAGCAACCTTCACAAGACGAGCAATGACCTGTGCCAAATGTGTGCTTGGCTGCAAGGACCTCCTCCCTTCACCAAAATTACATTTATACTGACCTTCCCCCCTTCTCTTTGGAGCGGTATTTCAGAGCTATGTGAAAGGTGGCCTCCTGGGCTATAGTCCTCATTTTGCCCCAAATAAAACTAAACTCTCAATTTTAAGTGGTGCGTATTAAAAGCTATCAAATTGACTTGTGATAAATAAAAAAAATAAAAATAAATAAACAATAACTTTAAAAAAAATTAAGTGGTGCATATTTTTTATATTGACAAGAGGATCGTTTTTTTCAGGAGTTATAATCTGAGTCTTCACCAAGAGGTATGACCTGGCAGGTGGACTGCAATCCAGTTGAGATGCAACCACCTGGAGTTAGCAGAGAGCCTGCAGGTTAAAGGCACAATTCCCCACAAGACGCCCCCCTCGCTTCAGACACCAGCCACAGGTTCAGGGGCCCCAGATGTCTTGTACTTCTGAGCAACTGGCCACAAGTTCTGGGGAGTGTCGCGACCCCCTTAGGTTTGATCATTCACTAGAACAACTCTTAAAACTCAGGAAATCACTCTAGTTAGGATTACGATTGTATTATGAACCCAGAGCTCTTGTGCCCTCTCCCTGTGGACTTAGGCACATCTCTCCTGCAGCATCTTATGCGTTCACCAACCAGGAAATCCACTGAGATGTAGTGTGCAGCTTTTCTGCTGCGACGGATTGAGTCATGGGCCAGGCGACCGAACTCAGGACTCCTTAGAAGTCAGGTAGCCTTTTTGTGTGTATGCAGGCTTCCTTTTTTTTTTTTTTAGTGCCGTACCCACAGCATATGGAAGTTCCCAAACCAGCGATTGAATCAGAGCTGCAGCTGCTGGCCTGTGCCACAACCACAGTAACTTGGGATCCAAGCCGAGTCTGAGACCTCCACCACAGCTCATGGCAACGCCAGATCCTTAACCCACTGAGCAAGGCCAGGGATCGAACCTGCATCCTCACGGATGCTAGTTTGGTTGGTTACCACTGAGCCGCAGTGGGAACTCTGGGTCAGGCAGGCTTAAAGTCCAGGTTTGGTCTTTTTGGAGACCAGCCTCCATCCTGGGTCACCTGTTAAACTCAGAGGCTCAGGAAGAACAAAGACGCTCATTATGTGGGAAATTCGAAGAATTTAGAGCCTCTCTCCCAGGAACCAGGGACAAAGTCAAGTTCCCTATTACATAATAACATCAAACCATACACACACACCCCCGCCGGGGGGGTGTTCCTGTCCCTTGGAGATCTGGTCCCCCTTAACTTAAATCTCTCCACCCCACTTCAAGGTCTCTGAACGTCCAAAACACACCCCAGGACTTGAGAGTTTTTGGGGGGTGCAGGGTGCTTATTCTTATGGCCCTGGCTCCTGGTCTGTTTCCCACTGAGTCAAATTTAAGTTGTGGCAAGACTTTATCTGTGGCTTCCACTTCCACTCTCCTCACACCAGGCATTTTGTGCATTTAGTCGTCTTTGCTGAGGACGTGGGGTCCTGCAGGGAGAGGGGTCATTTCAAGCAGGACCTCACCTTGACCAGCCCACCCTGATCCATCCTCTGCCTTCGCTCTCAGGACCACAGCACCCCATTTCCCTCATCTCAGAGCAGCCTCGCGCCCTATTTGCTTCTCAGCAGGACTTTGGGTGTCTGCCCTAAAGATCACATGGTCAGTCAGTGTTGTCCCTTTAATTAATAAAGAGCGCCCTCCCCCAGGAAGAATTCTTGTGACCCCCTACCTTTCACCCCCTTCTCCCATGTTTCTCAAGACAGTCCCAGCACCACCTTGGCAAATCTCTGCTTTGAGGGCCTGTCACCAGGGACGGAAACAGGTGTATGGCGAGAGCAAGTATGTCACCCATTCAAATGTCCCGCCACGGCACCTGTGTGAGCTGGGATGGAAGAGGACCCTGGCTCAGCCTTGGGCGAGCCCTATTCCTACATGAGATCCCTTGGGTGGCTCTCAGAGCAGCTGGTGTGCAGGCGGCTCGCGCGCAGCGCTGCCTGGGGAGAAGCCCTGGGGACAAGCGGAGGCCGCCGAGGAGGCCACGTTCTAGTTCACAGCTGGTCTGGGGAGCCTGGCCAGGCGAGTTCTCCCACAGGCTTTCTTGGCACTTTTAAGGTCCCAGCTCTCCAAGAGGGCCTGGAAAACACTGACACATCCTCTCTCTTTCTTCTTGCTTTTCTCCCCCAAGGGGGCCGTCACCAGGCACACAGCTCCCCAGGCTCTCCAGGGGGCAGGGCAGGGCAGGGCCTCCCCTCCAGGGGCCCAGGCTACCGTCCCAGAGGGCCTCCAGCTTGCTCTTCTGCTCCCAGGGGACGACCCAGAATGCGGTGACCTCCGGAGACTCAGCCAACTTACGTAAAAAAAAAAAAGCACAGCCTGACACTTTAACAAGGGTACTCGAGAGTCGCACTTTTAATTTGGTTTTACTATTTCTGTCGTGTCAATAGGTTTTGAGCGGAGGGTCCGAGAACAAGTCGCTTCAGCAAAGTTCATTCATTGATAACAGCAGTGACAGGGTCTCTGAATTTGGAAACTGGGGCTCAGAGAGGACCAGACCCACCCTCCTTTGCCGCAGGCCTGTCGATGCAAAGGCAGGCTCCAGACCCCCGGGGGTTTCCGTTTGACCTCCTGGACCATCTCCCCTGACTTGGAGAGCCTGCGGCAAGGCTCCTGGTTGGACCCGCCCTCAGCCAGGCAGGAAGCAACAACCTCATTCAGCGGTAGCACTGAATCACCAAAGACGGCAATTTGCTTCATCAGATGAGTAGCAGCCCAGGCTGGTGCCAGCCCTCAGGGAACAAGTTCATCCCGGGACAGCGCCTCATCTCCTGGGCCATCCAAACCAAGCTTCGCCCACAGAAAACTGCAGAGAGGAAGGACCCTGGGCAGCCAGTGTGAGGAGGAACCGGGGGTTTGCATTTAGCAGTAGCTGGCTTTATTGAATGGGGTCACAGCTGGCTCCAGGGCAGAGGGGGGTTTTCACTTTTTTTTTTATCTATCTTTCTTTCTTTCTTTCTTTTTTTGAATGTTTAGGGCTGCAAATGCAGCTTATGGAAGTTCCCTGGCTAGGGGTCGAATAGGAAATGTAGCCACAGCCAACGCCACAGCCACAGCAACTCGAGATCTGAGCCACGTCTGCTACCTACACCATGGCTCGTGGCCACGCTGGATCCTGAACCCACTGAGCGAGGCCAGGGATCGAACCCATGTCCTCATGGATCCCAGTCGGGTTTGTTACCTCTGAGCCACAATGGGAACTACCCACGTTTTTCTTTCTAAGGTCATAATTGGACGGGAGAGAAGCAGTTCCCTTCAGATCCCCCAGCACAATTTCCCTGTGGACCCTGGAATAGAAAACCCTGGCATCCAGAGGGAAATCTATGGACTGTCCTCTAGTAGATCCCAAAGGGTAGGTGGCATGGTCAGCGAAGGCCGGAGGCCTCCATGGCCATTCCCCCCATCCTCCTAGGTCCCCAGGGGTGTACTTAGCCTGTGGGTGCTTCTTGGGGAATCCCTGCACCCAAGGGTCTGGAAAAAGCTATGCATGGGAGTTCCTCTCATGGGTTTAAGGGTAACACCAGCACAAATGATCTCAGCCAGCAAGGAGCCTAGAGTCCAGTAGAGAAGATAGGGACCCACCTCCACCCCAGCCCACATGCAGACATCAAATAAACTAGTATTAAACTGTGATGCATGCTTTGAAGAAAAGCAGGCATCACCCCAACGTCTCCAAATTGAGGGAGAGAGGATACCACATGAATCTGTGAAAACAGGCAGGAGCCAGGCCGTGGAGAATTTTTGCAGGATGCAGTGAGAAGCTCGGGTGTTCTCTGGTTGTGCAGCAGGAAGCCGCCGAGGGGGTTTAACCAGGGGCCAGCGGGATTCGCTTGATGCTTTCAAAAGTGAGCTCTGACCACAGTGCAAGCAATGACTGGCCAGAGTGGGGATAGCGTGAAAGCTGGTTACAGTCATGGTGTGAAGGGGTCGTGGGGCCAGGAGCAAGGCAGGAGCAGCAAAGTGGGGAGGTTCAAGACGTATTATTTTTCTTTTTAAGGCTGCACCTTCGGCATTTGGAAGTTCCCAGGCTGGGGGGCGAATGTGCGCTTCAACAGCTGGCCTACGCCCCAGCTCCAGCAACGCCGGGTCCAAGCCTCATCTGTAACCTACACAGCAGCTCTCAGCAACACCAGATCTTTAACCCACTGAGCCGGGCCAGGGGTCAAACTTGCACCCTCATGAACACTATGTCAAGTTCTTAACCCACTGAACCACAATGGGAACTCCTCAAGACATATTTTTAAGGTAAAAGACATTTCACTAATGTCTTAGATGAGGGCATAAGGAAAAGTAAGGAGCTGAGGATTTCTAGTTTAAGCTGATCAGTGGTTGGGTGATGGTGGTGCCTAGTGAGCTGGAAAGACTAGGAAGAGTGTGTCCCTTTGGATCATAGACTTCCTGGCTTAAAGCAACTCAGTTATTAACTCACAGTTTCTCTAGGTCAGTCATCTGGGCAGGGAGCTGGCTTCTCAGCACGGGGTCGCCTGGAGCTTTAATCAAGGTGAAACTGAGCTTGTTTCTCATTCTCACCTGGAGCTCAGGTTCTCTTGCGAGCCCTTGTGGGCGTGGGACTAAAGTTGGGATCCGATTGCTGCTCACAGACAGAGGTCACTCTCAGCAGCTTTGGGCGGAGCTCAGCTCTCAGGTCTTTGCTCTGTGGCCCTGTCCACCTCTGAGCCAGCAGCAGATCCTGCTTCAAGTGGAATCTCTCTGAAACTCTCTCCTGCCACCCACCGGAGAGATCCATCTGCTTTTATAGGGCTCATGTGATAAGTTAGTCCCACCCGAAAAATATCCCTCTCTTAAGGTCGTGGGTTCCACGTTAGCATAACCTAATCATGGAAATAAAATCCATTGCTTTCACAATCCCAAGGATGACACCGGAAGGGTGGGAAATCCTGAGCAGTATCTTTAAATTCTGCCCATCACCTGGGCTGGTTGGGGCTGGATTAAAAATTCAGGTTTGGGAGTTCCCTTTGTGGCTCAGTGTTTAACGAATCCGACTAGGCACCATGAGGTTGCGGGTTCGATCCCTGGACTCGCTCAGTGGGTTAAGGATCCGGCGTTGCCGTGAGCTGTGGTGTAGGGTGCAGACGCGGCTCGGATCCCGCGTTGCTGTGACTGTGGCGAAGGCCGGCAGCTACAGCTCCTGTTAGACCCCTAGCCTGGGAACCTCCATATGCTGCAGGTGTGGCCCTAGATAAGGCAAAACGACAGGAAAAAAAAAGGAATTCAGGTTTGGATGTAGTCATTTTGATGTAGCCGTGGAGCAGCAGAGGTGAGCTGTGAAAAGCCAAGTTTGGATGCACGAGTGGGGTCTGGACTAAAACTATACATTTTGGGAGCAACCGTTATGTTCAAACCGTGAGACCACTTTGCTGTAAACCCGAAGCTAATACAACCTTGTAAATCAACTATACCCCAATAAAATTAAAAAATAAAAAATTAAAATAAAAGATGAAGTGAGCTTCCCTCAAAAGCAAACCAACCAACGGAAAAACTCTGAGGCTGGTGGGATCACCTGAGAATGAATGTGGGTAGAAAAAACGTCCAAGGACCCAATCCTTGGGGAAAGAGGTGGGGGCGTGGGTCAGGGTATTGTGCAAACAGGGCTAAGAAGGAGAGATGGGAGGAAAATCAGAAAAGTGTGGAGGCACAGAAGCTGAGAGAGAGAGGATTTTCTTTCCTTTTTTTTTGCCATTTAGGGCCATACTCTGAGCATAAAAGTTCTCGGGCTAGGGGTCTAATCGAAGCTATGGCTGTCAGCCTACACTACAGCCACAACAACATGCGATCCAAGCCGCGTCTGCCAACTACACCACAGCTCATGGCAACACCGGCCCCTCAATCCACTGAGCGAGGCCGGGGTTGGAACTCGCGTCCTCACGGATGCTAGTCAGGTTCGTTTTTGCTGCACCACAAACAGGAACTCCCGAGAATGTGTTTTACTGTGTTTTACTCCAACTAAAGATGCTGAGCCTTCTAGTAAGACAACAAATGAGAAACATCTGTTGCATTTGTATTTTTTAAATTTTTTTGTTTTTATAGCCATACCTGTATGGAAGTTCCCAGGCCAGGGGTGGAAATGGAGTTGCAGATACCAGCCCACAACACAGCCACGGCGACACCAGATCCTCAACCCACAGAGCGAGGCCAGGGACGGAACCTGCATCGTCATGGACATGACATTGGGTTCTTAACCCACTGATCCGCAATGGGAACGCCCATCCACTGCATTTAACTACCTCACGGAGGTCACTGGTGACTTGGACAAAATAAATTTCAGCAGTGTGGGGGATGGAAACTGAATTAGAGTAGGTCGGAGGGTGAAGGCTTTTCTAGGGGGGTAGGAAGATTCTAAGAGGGAGGAAAATATCAGCAATGTGAGGTGAGAGAGGGGTGATGAGGCCATGACCTCGAGACAGTGAGAAGTGGTAAGGTCCAGGAACGTGGAAGGGGGGTTGGCCTTTGATGGGAAGAAAGATGCTTCCTTCACAGGGAAAGGTGTCACATCAGGCATCATGGATGTGGAGGTGGCCTTTGTCCTTGGTGGGCGGAAGAAAAATATGGATCCATGTAATTGTTAGGTCTGCCAAGGGAGGAAAGTGCTTCAAGGCCGAGTTGGCAAAGCAAACGAGATTCATTTAAGGCATCAGAGGGGCACGGGGCTGAGCTCAAGACGGCGCCAGCCCTGACTGCGGGGAGGTGCCAGGCTTAGAAAGGATCTGTGGCGGGAACCTTTGGCTGGAGCTCACGGCGGGAACGTGTGGCAAGAATGACGAAGAAGGAGGAGGAGGTCAAGGGAGGAGTAGGGGGTTAAGTCCCATGACAGAGGGCAGTTAATTCTCATAGGAGGTTAATCTATGGACACAGTTGTTTTCCGCAGGCCATTATTTCTTGCTGCCTAACATGAGCATCCACATGCGGGGAGAGGGTGTCCACAGCAGGTCTCCAAGGTGAACAGCCACATTTGGGGGGCGGGGAGGTGTCTATCTCTGACCTCCTGGGACCTATCAGTAATGTCTTTGCTTGTCCCAGTTGTGTATGAGAGACGCTTATCAGCTGTGCATGGACGGGGTGCCGGGGTGAGAAGGGGAGGGGAGGGGAGTGAACTTGGGATGCGGGGAAGGGGGGGAAGTGGGTCTCCCCAGGAACAAGCATCTGAAGCAGGGCCGGAGACTCCTTCGAGGAAGCCCTCCTGACCTTGGCCATGAAGGGCCAGACGGTGCCGGAAGGCCTCCCTCAGCACCCAGCCCTACGCCGCACGGCTAAGCCTCCCACACCCCACAGATGTTTCTCCCATCTCCTCACATGACGGGGACCTTCTGGAACACGGAAGAGTGTGTCTTTTGGCCTGGGAAGAGTATCAGGTTTGGCCAGAGGTGTTGCTCAGTGTTTCCTGACCTGAACCGAGGAGACTAAAGGGGAAAGGGGTCACTGACAATCATAGACGGATCTGGGGCTTGCTGATGACAAACATGGCCCCATGAGGCTTTGCTTTGGCCAGGACAGGACACTAGATGCTGGCTCCTTCAAAGGGAACCCTGTGGAGGCTGGAATGGAATTCTAATTTTTACTTTTTATTTTTGTTGCGTTGGGGTATCACTAACTTACAATGTTGTATTAGCATCAAGTTCACAGCAAAGTGAGTCAGTTATACATATTCATATATCCATCCTAATTTTTTTCTTTTTTTTTGCTTTATAGGGGGCCACACCTGCGGCATATGGAAGTTCCCAGGCTAGGGGTTGAGTCGGAGCTATAGCTGCTGACATATGCCACAGCCACAGCAACGTGAGGTCCAAGTCACGTCTGTGACCTATACCACAGTTCACAGCAAGAGCAGATCCTGAAGCCATGAAGCAAGGCCAGGGATCAAACCTGCATCCTCATGGATACCAGTCAGGTTCTTAACCCACCGAGCCACAGTGGGAACTCTCATCATCCTAATTTTTAAATCTCCACTTCTGTTTAGATCCCCGATTTTTTTTTTTTTTTTTTTTTTTACTTTTTAGGGCTGCACCCACGGCATATGGAGGTTCCCAAGCTAAGGAGTACAATCAGAGATACAGCTGCCGGCCTATACCACAGCAATGCAGGATCCGAGCCACTTCTGCATGTGACCTACACCACAACTCACGGCAATGCCAGATCCTTAATCCACTGAGCGAGGCCAGGGATCAAACTCACAACCTCATGGTTCCTAGTCTGATTCGTTTCTGCTGCGCCACAACGGGAACTCTTAGATACCCGCTTTTTGTCCTTAGCCCATATGAACAGAAATACCCGCGGCAGAGAGGTTATCTAAAATATGAGTTTGTGGAGTTCCCGTTGTGGCTCAGTGGTCAACGAATCCGACTGGGAACCATGAGGTTGCGGGTTCGATCCCTGGCCTCGCTCAGTGGGTTAAGGATCCGGCCTTGCCGTGAGCTGTGGTGTAGGTCGCAGACGCGGCTCGGATCCCGCGTTGCTGTGGCTGTGGTATAGGCCGGCAGCTACAGCTCCTGTTAGACCCCTAGCCTGGGAACCTCCATATGCCGCGGGTGCGGCTCTACATAACGGCAAAAAGACCAAAATTAATTAATTAATTAATTAATTAATTAATTAATTAAATGTGAGTTTGTTATTGAGTAAGTAAACCCGCGCAAACCACAGCCTCCTCTAGAGCCCCCAAGGTCCCCAGTAGAGCAGCCCCGCCCAGCGCTAAATGAAGGGGGTCCACTTGTTTTGGTCAGAAGAGAGGGAGGGAGAAGGAGGCCTGGGGAGATGCACGGGTGGAGGAGACACAGACAGACAGCAGGACAGCAGAGGACTAAGCGGTCGAAGGGAGCTCAGAGAAGGTGGCGGAGAACCCCAGCTCCACCATCTTGGAGCAGCAAGAACAAGTCACCATGTCACCTCCGCCCTCTGAACGTGGCTTATGCAGCCTTAGAGTCAGGGGTAAGACTGGGTGAAAGTTCAGGCTCCTCCTGGCTGCATCAGCTTATCACTCTGAGCAGAGGAAGGCAGTTGAACAAAGAGCGCAAACAAAGAGGGCACCTCTTTTTTTTTTAACCCACGCCCTAACCACTTTGCTTCATGGTCTCCCTTTGTTCTTAGCGCTTGCAGTGGGGACTTCATTAAGATCTAGAGATTTCTCCCTCCACATTTTAAAACATGATTTCTTTCATCTGGTAGCTTTATGAATATTTTCATATGACTGGTGAAGGTGGGTGGGTTGGTTCATTGGTTGCCTGGAGGTTTTTTTTTTTTTTTTTGTATTTGCTTTTTTTTTTTTTGCTTAATGAATTTTATTTCAACTATAAGTGTACAAAAATCATCACAAGTCAATTTGAAAAGGGCACTTCTTGCGGTGATGAGCCTCCCTGCCCTGCCCTGCGGGACAAAGGCAGGTGCTGCTTACCTGGACCTTGTGTGAAGAAACCAGTCAGAGCAATTAAAGTATCATGTCAGAGGAAACCCGGTTCTGCCAGGCCTCAGGAATGTCTGTATCATGTATGATGATAAGTCCAGATACTGCAAGAATCCTGGAGTTGGCGAGTTCTTTTGTGGGTTAAGGATCCGGCATTGTCACTGCAGCGGCACAGGTCACTACTCTGGGTGGGGCGCGTTCAGTTCCTGGACTGGGAATTTTCAAATATCTCGGGCACAGCCGAAAAAAAAAAAAAAAAAAACCAATCCTGGAGTTGGGTGATTTAGTAACTCGAGTCGTTACCACCCAGGGCCCCTCATGTCACCAGTCTGCCTTCTGGGTGCAGTCTTGGGCTCAAGATGCCCAATGTAGGGAGTTCCCGTTGTGGTGTGCAGCAAAAATGAACCCAAACAGTATCCACGAGGCTGCAGGTTTGATTCCTGGCCTCGCTCAGTGGGTTAAGGATCCAGCGTTGCTGTGAGCTGTGGTATAGGTCACAGACGTGGCTCTGATCCCGTGTTGCCGTGGCCGTGGTGTATGTAGGCCGGCAGCTGCAGCTCTGATTCTACCCCTAGCCTGGGAACCTCCGTATGCTGTGGGTGCGGCCCTAAAAAGACAAAAAGGGGGGGGCAATGTAGCAAAATGGCACCTAGAAATAATAAGGTCTGAGGAAGAGTTTTCTCTATCTTATATATCCTTATCTCCTTTGAAGTGGGGGGAAACCTCATTTAAAAGGGTAATACATACAGGATGGGAAGAAAACAATCCGAACTTCGAAATAATAGGACTGCAGTTACTCCAAAACTTACCCCTAGGGGGCAGTATGTTTAGGCACAATTTTGCACTCAGCGCCTAACCTTTCACCAAGAAACTACAAAAGTGTCCTTGATTCTGGCCTGTATCGTGAGGGACAAGCACGAGAAGCTGCCTGAACGATAACATAAGTTACTTTGGGGCCAGCCCCGCCGTGAAGGACTAAAGCCAAGACGGGCGGCCTCCATGTCTTCTGAAATTCTCCCATGAGAATTCTCTCCAACAGGAGATTTAGACCCAGTCAGAGATGACAATCACCCTAGCAGCGTGGAGAAATGACAAACGCAGAAGAACACGTGTGACAGTAAGTTCATTCCTGGGATTTTGTCAGCCCCGCCCCAACACGTCCCCGGGGACACCAGGCCAGGCTCCTTCTGTCCCGCCCAGGGCATCTCCCCCCGCCTGCCCCCGACCCCTCCAGTGGGAATGAGACACAAGCTCATGAAGGGGGTGGGAGCTGGTGTGGAGGACACCCCCGCCCCCCAAGAGGAGCCAGCCTCCCCTCCTCTGACTCTTGACTAAGCCTCCCTTTGGCTGCAGCTGGACCCCCGGGGCCAGGACAAAGTCTGGCAAAGTGGCAGTGTGCGTGGGGGCTGGGTGTGGATGGGGAAGACACAGAACACTTTGTAAGCACATCTGGGCGGCTCTGTAAGGAGAAGCTGCTGACAGTCTGTTTGCCAATAAAGAAAGTCACCCAGCCTAATAACAGTCAGATGGCTCTCCAACCCAGCTCTGTCCTGGCCGGGCTTTGCAGAATGGACCTAGACGGATCCAGGCGACTCTTCCCCTAGAGAAGCAGGGCGGTGGAGTCTTGTGGCTCCTTCCATCAGCCCAAAGCCAGGAAGGCTCTGATCCCTTCTGGAGGGGAGAGAGGTCATTCGAGCATCATCTCCAAAGCTCTGGCTCCCAGGGAGCTCCCTCCAACTGGCTTCTATCAAGGCAACCCTTGATTAGGACACTGATGCCCAGGACAGCCTCTCCAATCCCAGAGCTCGCCAGCTCCTTCTCTCGCATTACCTTCCCAAGGTGCCTCCTGGGGATAGGTTTTGTCTTCTCGATAGAAACTTCTTCGAGGCTTCCTGGAAGCAGGGCGCCCATCCTGCGTTTTCTCCCCTGCCCGGTGGCAGAACTGAGCACATGAGACGTATCCAAACATCTGGCTTCATCCTACAGCCCCGGAGACCCGAGAGTGGGCACAGAACCCCATAATGGAAAGAGGAAGCCAGGAAGCAGGCCACTGACTAACTGGGCCAGTTCCAAAAGGAGGCCACTCAAAATCTGTGACTCTCCAATTTTAACTCCAGAAGCCTTTTAGAAAGTCAAAAATCTTACCTGAAGGCTCAGAGGCGAAGGGGTTGCCCTGGACGGGGGAAGGGGACCGGGATCTCAGTGAGTTCACTCTTTCCCTCCACGTCTCCATCTTTCTCTCAAGAAGTGTCCAGGAAAAGCACTAGGGATCCCTAAAACTTCTCTGGGCATAATGCAAAACTCCCTCCATTTAGCTCCTTTGCCAGCCTTCTGGTAGACCTGCCTTCTCGCAATTCCAGATAGACAGACACCTCTCCTAGGCTCCCCTGAAAGTAGGAAGTTGGGGAGCATCCTCTACAGTAGAGACACCACTGGACCTCAGTTCAGAAACCCTGGACCGCAGTTCTAATCCAAGCCCCTCCTAGCCAAGTAAGCTTGGACTTGACCTCTCTGAAGCTCAAGTCCCTTATTGTAAAGCCAGTGTGCAGCTGCCCACCCTGCAAAGAAGTAGCTCTGGCTATGATCCCCAGCATAGACAGATGGGGGACGAGACAGGCACTGATCTCGTGACACTTGACAGGCACTGATTTTGTGAATCTGATTGTGGCCCTGCAATCCTTTATCTTTGCAGAGGTGGGAGGACAGAAGGTCCCTGTTGGATCAAACCTCGAGCAGGGGACCAGGGAAGCCATGGAGCGGGGCCAGGGGAGAGGAGCTCCGGGGTATTATTCTCTGGACACATTTGTGAGGCTGCTGCGAGACATCCTGTACATTCTATTATTAGGAAAGGAACCCAGCCCGGGACACAATCATCACAAACCTCAAACTGCTGTTTACAAATGCAGGGAGTTTGGTGAGACCTAAAATGCTCTTCCCCAAACGCATTCTCCCCCGCCTCCTTGGTTTTTAAACCCATGTGGATTCCAAGGGAAATTGAATCCATATGTTTCTGGTTCATTTACACTGAACTCATCAAAATGTAATTTTGCAACATCTAGTTGACGTCCAGGATGTCTTTAGAAGCCTCATTTTTATGCCTTTTTATAAGCCCTTCTCCCTTGGAGACAGGAAGTTATGCTTTGCCAAGAGGGGATGGAATTCCAGGCAAGCAGAAGTTCTGCTGAGA
>PVHT020000178.1:6822597-6838455 GCA_004024745.2 Catagonus wagneri
AGAGAGAGAGAGACTTAAAAAAAAAAAACACACACTCATCCTGCTTTGATGGTGGGGACACTGAGGCACGAGGGGATGAAGTGACCTGTCCGATTCAACAGCATCACAAGGATGGATAAGCAAGATTTTTTAAACAAGTCTCCCTAGGCTGCAGAGTCCAGGGGTGAGAACGTGCCTTGGACGTCCAGGGGATAATGGAGAAAAATAGATGTGCTCTCTGACCTGGTTCACTCCAGGGCCTGACAGGATCCCGCGGTACGACATTATCAGTGCGCTCCCAGTTTCGGAGTAGGTTAATGGTCCATTTAAAAGTAAAATCGTGACCAGCTAATAAGGCGTCGGTCACAGGCTGCAGTGTACACGCGAATCCGAATGCAGGGAAGGACACGGGTGCTTTCGGGGTCGCGTGGCGGATGCGGATAAGTGGGGCATTGGGATTCGGGTCCTGAGTCCATCCTCAGATACCTGCTCTAATTAATTAGAACATCTTCTCTGGTTCCCTGCTCAACAATTACTCAGGCAGAGAAAAAAAAAAAATCACATGTCTTTCAAGGGTTTGCAGAGGTCCTGCCTGCTTTGCATTGGTCATCTGGAGGCTACTGACTGCCAGCTAGCCGTCCGCAGAGCCAGGCCTGAATGCAAGATGCGGGCTGCAGCACAGCCCCATACAGAAAGAAGCGGCTTCTCAGGCCCTTTTTGCAGATGTTTGCAGGATGATGGGGCCAGGCCCCCGGAGTAGGGAGCCTGGGAGGGACACAGCCAGACCCACAGTGGGCCATCTCTGCCCCCACCCCCAGTAATAGCATAACTAGTAGGTCGTGGAATCCGGGCATGCCCTACGACCAGATGATCAATACTCACTGCTTTGCGGATCAGCAGCCTTTGACAGGAGGGCCTGTGTGGGTCTGCAGCATTCTGGCCCAGAGTTTCTCCCAGGCTACCATTAAAGGAGCCCGCCTTCTACCTACGTCAGCTCCCTTCCTCCCTGAAAAGTCTAAGACCGGGTCTGGCACTCGGTGGGTTGTTGCATTGAATGTCTTGAGCCTGCCACACCCGCACTGTTCTATAAAATCTTAGCCAGCACGTGGACTGTCCCCAGCAACCTTAGCCAGGAGAGAGAATATTGCCAGTTTTTTCCCAGACAAACAGAAAAATTCCAGTGGATACTGCCCTTCTGTCATTTTTTTCCTGCTTTGAACACAGATATGATGCCTGAAGGTTTAGCAACCATCCCACCAGGATGAGCAAAAAAAAAAAAAAAACCCAACAAGCTAAGGAGGATGGGGTGGAAAAAAAGAGTACCAATGATACTGTTCATACGGTGAAACATCTATATCTAAAATAATGGCTGCCCTGCCTAAGAAAATAAGCCCCCTGTGTTTCTACGCCCATTGCTGAGCTTTGTTCCTTGTAGCTGGAAGCATTCCTAACTATGGGGACACCAGCTCTGTGTTGTGAGGGCTGTGGGACAAGTTAGTGAAGGTAAGGACCCAAGTCAAACTCCTGGGAAAGGCAAACTCCTAAGTCCCATACTGTAGGCAAAGAGGGAAGCCGTGAGTCAGCCCAGGAGACTGGTCTGCAGAGAACTAGGAGCCTAGAGCAGCTCTTGCAGGAAGCAGCGGACGTGCTGATCCATGAGCCCCAGGCTCATGGATCAAGAATTGATTCTGACCCAGCCCAACCCCAGAGACTTGAGCTGCCTCGTACAAAGAGATACCTCTTCACTTCTGCACACATCACAACATGATGCTGGGGACCGGCGACTTTAGGAACTCCAGAGACACTCCTCGCAGGAAGGGTGAGCTTCGCTGATGACGTCCTCTCAGGCTACAGGGCGCAGCAAGGAGCATCAGGAAGCAGGGCCCCAGCGTGGGAGCTGGGCCCTGGGATCCTGACGGTGACACAGGGACCGGTGCAGCTTCTCCCTGAGTCCTATTGTGTCAGGTGTAACACCCCATAGAAGATGGCTGGAGATGACAGGTGTCCCGTGGACACATAGGTGAGGTGGGAGGCGGACAGGGCCAAGGCCACATGGACTGTGTGTGTGAGCCCAAGCAAGGCAGCTATGGAGGATGCCACAGTCACTCGGAGGGAGGTGGGACAATCCACAGGGGCTGGTGGACACGGTGAGAGATGACCGTTTCCCATCTGGCATGAGCAGCCCTTCATTTCTACCTAAAGTCCAGTGACACTTGGGGACATCTGGATTGCAGAAGTCCCTGGGGATTACAAGTCAGCCCTCAGCACCACGGGGGATCTAGACACATCTGTCATTCGGGTCTGCCCAGGTGCCTTGCCTAAGCCTGTATTTCCCCTAGAGACATAACATGTCCTGGAGTTGACTGGGGGTGGAGGCTTGCATAGACCGAGGGGGTCTTGCCTCCTCCTCACCAGAACTTCTGGTTCCCTCTGGGCTCTGCCCCGTAAATCTCAACTCCACTCTAGCGAGCGGATGATGGAACTAGCCACGGGCTTCCCTCTAATCCCGAAGGAGGGAGCTAAAAGTGGCCCTCGTGATCTCTGGGGATGTGAAGTGCATCCAGGCCACCTCAGCCCTCCCCGTCCCTGCAGAGCTCCCCTGCCGAGCCACTCACATCTGGGCTAAGGCAGAGATGCACTCAGAAGTTGCACACGGAGCAGCCTCGCATGACTCCTCTACTGGGCAGAGCACTCTTCTCTAGAAGGACCTGTGTTCCAGAGAACTCAGATCATCGGTCCCCTGGGCAACTTGAACCTCCCTACCCTCCCTCCCTACCCTTGAACCTCCCTGCCCGCCCAGACCAAAAGCCCTGGCGCCCCTCTCACTCCTCCCCCCACCCAAGCGTACCATTGACTTAATGCCCACTTCCGCTGTCTAGATCTTTGGTCCAAATGTAAAGAGAAACCGAATTAGCTCTATTGTCAATTCTCCGGGCATGATGGGCCCAGCAAGGTGACTGGCTTTCCTGCCCACAAGAGAAGTAATAGGAACAGAGCAGAGGCCAAAGTTATTTTGAATTAACTACTAATGGATAGGATTTCTATAGCTATTTTTAATACCTGTACAATTTGATGAAAATCAGACACAAGAGGAACTCAATTTTGTTTTTCATTAATATTCACTTTGCTAACAGGAACAGATGATTTCTGGGAGCTCTCCTTGGCCTTTTAATTTGTCTCCCTCGCATGAAGCAGAGAAAGCCTCCATTATTAAACTGATTAGCAAGTAGCATGAATCTTTTCTGGTAGATTTCTTCATTATTACTTATGCAGGACAATGTGTTTGGATATTGTGAACCAGAAGGTGGGGGATAGGACTGCTGAGGAGAGAGGGTAGAAGCTGGGCTTTTAAAAATCCAAAAAAGTACTAAAAATCAAAAAAAAAAAAAAACGGCAAACCTGTCATGAGACAACACACTTTTAATTCTTTAATGGGAAGGCATTGCACAGATCACAAACAGGAGTACATGTTTCTTTTTTCTCATTCTTTCATTAAAGTAGAGTTGATTTACAGTGTAGTACCAATTTCTGCTGTATGGCATAGTCACCCAGTCACACATAGATATAAAGTCTTTTCTCATATTATCTTGCATCGTGTTCTACCCCAAGAGATTGGATATAGTTCCCTGTGCTGGACCTCACTGTGTATTCATTCCAAATGTAATAGCTTGCATCTACCATCCCCAAACTCCCAGTCCAGCCCACTCCCTCCCCCTTGGCAACCACAAGTCTGTTCTCTATGTCGGTTGACGGGTTCGTGTGTGCCACATTTTAGATTCCACATACAAGTGACATCATATGGTATTTGTCTTTCTCTCTCTGACTTACTTCACTTAGTATGAGGCTCTCTAGTTGCATCCATGTTGCTGCAAATGGCATTATTTTGTCTTTCATTATGGCTGAGTGGTATTCACTGCATATAGGTACCACATCTTCTTAATCCATGCATCTGTCGATGTACATTTAGCTTGTTTCCATGTCTTGGCTATTGTGCATAGTGCTGCTATGAACATTAAGGGGGCGTGTATCCTTTTGAATTGCAGTTTTGTCCAGGTATATGCCCAGGAGGGGCATTGCTGGATCATAGGGGTATTTCCAGGTTTAGTTTTGTGAGGAAGCTCCATCCTGTTTTCTACAGTGGTTGTACCAATTTACGTTCCCACCAACCATGGGGCATACTCATTCCTGAAAGACTGAGAGAGTGAGCAGATCTGACCATAGTATCCAAAACTGGGCAGGTCCTGAGCTGCTTTCTACAGAGGAAGCAAATGGAACTCTCCATGGCCCCTATGACAGGTATTATTCAGAGACTTGAACCTTCCTTGCGATGGAGAGCTCACTACCTTATAGGGCAGCCATGGCCAATTTATGACCTCCCGTTACCTAATCCTAGATGCATTTGAACTGAAGCCACCTTCCCCTCCAAGGTGACTCAGAGCAGCAGCAGAGTTCTTTGGAAGCAGGAAGCTTCATCGTCCCACGAAGCACTTGGAGACCAAGTCTGCAGTGTGGTGGGGCTCAGGAAAGGGGAGCAGAAGCATCTAAGAAACTCTCAAGAAACTTTCCCTTGAATTGGCCTAACTCCCCTTATTCCCAAAGCCCATTCACAGAGATCCCTGCCTGGAACAGCCAAAGGATCATGTCAGCTAAATAGAGTGGGCACTAAATGCAAACAAACAAACAAACAAAAAACCTCAAGATCTCTAAGGAAACTAAAGCCAAGAAGCTGAATGACTCGTCTTAAGGTTGCCACAGCTAGTAAGGGGCGGGGGGGGGGGGGTGCTAGAGCCTGGGTCCTCACACTCCCCAAGTTCTAAATGGAAATGCTGTCTTTTCCAGGGTGCTGGAGACAAATCCACTGCCCCAGCACCTGGTACAAGATCTGCACTCAGTGCGCTGCTACAGTAGAGTCAGAGGAACCCATGGCTTCCTCACTCCTTACTTTAGGGGGTCTCTGCTCCATTCTCTGCACAAGGCTTGATGCCAGCTCAACTGGCATCCTCTGAAAACCTGATACTGCATCAGCCCAGTTGAGGTCTCTCCTCATTCTCCCTTGTCTGAAGAAAAAAAAAAAAAATCAAATTTCAAGGCCTGGTAGAACAAAGAATCCAAGATCTCACCAAAATCTACTCTTAAGACATCTTCATTTCTCATTACACCTGCAAAATCACCTCCGCTGTCGGGACCTCAGTGTCCCCTCCACTGTCCCCAAAATTTCCAGACTCTTTTCAGCTTCTTCCCATTGCTCTATTGCTATATATTTCTCTCAGTCACTCTGGTACCAGTCTGGGCTGCTGAGAGAAATTCAATTCATGCTGCTCTAAGCACAAAGAGACTTTATTGTTGTACAGAAATGAAAAGACTAAGAACAGCTGACTTCTGTCATGGCTAAATCTAGAGTCTCAAACAATATCTTTAAGGCTCCATCTCTCCCCATCTCCTGGGCTCCAGGCCCTGCTGCCTTGGTTTCACCCTCCAGAAGCTCTTCCTTCATTAGGGCAAAGATGACTATGGAGACCATTCGGCTGTTGATGTACGAGCGTAATAAATGTTGAAGAAAAATAAAGCTCCTCTTTCACAACAGTTCCAGAATAAAAACTATGATTAGCAGGCTGAAGTCATGTGGCCATCCTCGCACCAATCCCCATGACAAAGAGCTTGAGCTGTGCCAGATTTCTAGTGAGTCTCATGTCCAGCCGCCAGCTAGAGGATGACACAGCCTCATTAGAAATATAAGAATAGGAGTTCCCGTCGTGGCTCAGTGGTTAACGAATCCGACTAGGAACCATGAGGTTGCAGGTTTGATCCCTGGCCTTGCTCAGTGGGTTAACGATCCGGCATTGCCGTGAGCTGTGGTGTAGGTCGTAGATGCGGCTCGGATACTGCATTGCTGTGGCTCTGGCGTAGGCCGGTGGCTACAGCTCCGATTAGACCCCTAGCCTGGGAACTTCCACATGCCGCAGGTGCGGCCCTAAAATGACAAAAAGGCAAAAAAAAAAAAAAGAAATACAAGAATAGAATGTATGGGAGGGGTGGTTGACTCTGTTGTAACCAGAAGGAAAAAGGAGTGCCAGAAGCCACAAAAACAGGGGTTGTCTAACATAGCCTTATGCCTTCTCTGCGTTAAAATCCTTGCTCCATCGCGAGGCAGGACAGAACTTGAGTCCCATTCATCTCACACAAGAATAATACTCTTAGGAGTTCCCGTCATGGCTCAGTAGTTAACGAATCCGACCAGGAACCATGAGGTTGCGGGTTTGATCCCTGGCCTTGTTCAGTGGGTTAAGGATCCAGCGTTGCCGTGAGCTGTGGTGTAGGTTGCAGACGCGGCTCGGATCCCGCGTTGCTGTGGCTGTGGCGAAGGCCGGCGGCTACAGCTCCTGTTAGACCCCTAGCCTGGGAACCTCCATATGCCGTTAGTGCAGCTCTACATAAAAGACAAAAAGACCAAAAAAAAAAAAAAAAAAAAAAAAGAATAACACTCTTAGAGCCCAGTCTCCTAAGGTCTCTCCCTTTCCTGAGTTTCTAGAAGTCATCTTCTACCATAGAATGGAAGAATGTTAGTTCAGGAAGATTCACTCAAGGTACTTAAGGTGTATAGATTTCTGTACCGCATCTTTGGCAATGCCAGCTCCTTTGACCCACAGCACCAGGCCAGGGTTCGGGTCACGCCTCCACAGCGACCCGAGCCACTGCAGTTGGCTTCTTAACCCACTATGCCACAGTGAGAACTCCAGTATGATTTTTTTTTTTCAAGAAACTTGGAGATAAGACTGATATTGATGAAGGATTAAAGCTGAATAAATAATAAAACTAGAACTCTGGACTTGCAATCCAGAGATCTTGATGACATAATTCATCTAGGAAGGAGCCCAAGCAGCTCGAGGTACCCATACTTTAGTCTCTGTCTCACGTGTCCAGGCTGGAGAGAGACTTCTTGAACTGGCAGCAGACAGATTAGGGACATTGACATAAGACAACAAGGCTGATACCCTAGTTCTGTTATTTAGTACTGTTGCATTCCAGAAAGAAATAGAACAAAAGAAAACAAAGCAAGATTACCTTTTGGAAGGTCGGTTTTCTGAACTGTAAAATGCGGGTAAGAAAAACTAACCTGGGTTCTAGTTCTAGTTAACATAGAATAAGACTAGTCCGCTCTGTTTTTCTCACTGACTACAACAAAAAACCCTGCACCGAATAGATGAAACAGTGATCTTACGGTTTTGAAAGACAATGTTAGCAGGCAAATTGGATAAGAAAAACAAATATCAAAATGCTACCCAAGTAGTACCAATACTATTAATAGGATTAATAGCTTTAACAGCCTTAATTTCCCTCCCCTGCTTCGGTTTTTCCAGCCTGAACTCAAAGGCAGTCTAAAACCTAGAACACTGCACCAGATACAGTCAGAAAAAGGTCCAAGCTAAGTCCTGTATTTCTCATTAGAAAAGCTTAAAAGAGGATCCTACAATCAAAGTCAGTGGATAAATCATCCTACTTTTCTTTATTTGTTGGCATTCCCTTCTCTTCTGCTATAGCCACAGCCACAACAATGCCAGATCCAGGCCGAGTCTGTGACCTATACCACAGCTATGGCAATGCCAGATCCTTAACCCACAAGCAAAGCCAGGGATCAAACCCATGTCCTATGGATGCTCATTGGGTTCATAACCTGCTGAGCCACAACGGGAACTCCAAGATCTAGCATTCTTATTATTAAAGTCCCACAGGAAGAAAAAGAAGGCAGTACGATAGATGTTGATTAGATAGATAGATAGATAGATAGATAGATAGATAGAGAAATAATGGCAGAAAATCTCACAAATTTGATGAAATACGTAAATGTACAGATTTAAGAAGCTCATGAAACCCAAAAGGGTAAACTCAAAGAAGCCCTTGCCCAAATACATCATCAAACTGTTGAAAAGTGAAGACAAAGAAAAAAATGTTGAAGGTGCCCAAGAAAGAATGTACAATTTTATAGAGAAATATTTATTGGAATGACTGCAGAATTCTGAAAATAAATAAATAAATAAATAAGCTAAAAACCGTGGAGACCAGAGGAAAGCAGCACAGTGTTTTTAAGGAGCTGAAAAAGATGGTTCTCAACTCACAATTCTAGCTGGTGAAAATAATCCTTCAGGCATAAAGTAAAAGCAAAATAAAAATATTCTCAGATTAAAGAAACCTAAGAGAACTACAGCCACTAAGCTGATACAAGAGAAATGCTAAAACAAGCATTTCGGGAAGAAGAGCAATGATATCAGGGAAAATCTGGAACATCATAAATAAAGGACGAGTAATAAAAATGGAAAATACTTAAATAAACATAATAGGCTATTTTTCTCCTCTTAAGCTCCTTATACTATACATAGGTTGAAAGCAGAATGTGTAACATTAATGGCATTTCTAATGTAAATGTAGTACATATGAAGACAGCATAAATGAAGGAATGTTAAAGCTTTCATTTTCCACTTCAAGTAACAAAATATCATTTAATTATATTATTTAACTATAAGAATTTAAATATATATATATATATATATCCTAGAGCAATCACTAAACAAAACTATAAAATACAATCAAAACTAAAGAGTTATGTTCTTTGTCTTTTTGTTGTTGAGTTGTATGAGCGCATTATGTATTCTGTATATTGAAAATATTTTTTCCTTCTATAAGTTGATTTTTCATTTTTTGATAATGCCTTTTTTTTTTTTTTTTTTTGCTTTTTAGGCTCACACCTTTGGCATATGGAAGTTCCCAGGTTAGGGATAGAATTGGAGCTGTAGGTACTGGCCACAGCCACAGCCACACAGGATCCCACTTGCGTCTGTGACCTACACCACAGCTCACAGCAACGCCAGATCCCTGACCCACTGAGCGAGGCCAGGGGTCAAACAAGCAGGCATCTTCATGGATACCAGTCAGATTTGTTTCCACTGTGCCACAATAGGAACTCCTCTGTAATTTTTTTAAATTTCATGTTTTCCTGACGCCTTAGTATTATTATCACAAACAGACCTTAAGCACCCATCCAGGAAACCTAGATACACCAACCTAGATGATAATGATGGCCTCTGCCACAATTTCCCCTTCTTGCCCTCCCCTGACTGTGGTCCAGTGACATTCAAACACACTGCTGGGATACTTTCATGCTTTTTGCTTTTATACTCCGCCCCGACCCCGATAAAGGCACTTACGCATAAATCCTCACACTCACTCTCCTGACTCCCCAGCTGCCTGGCTGAGTCTGCTCCCTGGAAGCTGTTCCCATATGGCCCCTGAGTGGCATGCCCAGGACCTGTGAATATAACAGATCTCTTTTACTTTTACTTTTGTATGCCTCTCTGCAGTGTTATTCCCACACCTGACTTATGACAAAAAAAAAAAAAAAAAAACTTAATGCAATGATTCCTTACAACACACTTTGATACACAAAAGTTTTTAACTTTGATGGACTCTAATTTTTAACTTCTTTTGCTGCGCATGCTTTCGGTATCATGTCTAAGAATCCACTGCCAAATCCAAGATCATGAAAATTTCCCCCTATGTTTACTTCTAAGAGATACATGGCTTTAGTTCTTATATTTAGATCATTGATCAATTGTGAATTAGCTTTTTTATATGACATGAGCTAGAGATCCAGCTTCCTTCTCTGTGGATATCAGTTGTCCCAGCATCATTAGTTCAAGAGAGCATTTTTTTTTAATAATTTCAAAATAAAGTAGCAAGTCCTTTATTTATATTTCTCAAGGATAGTGAAAAAGTACACATAGCCCTAGCAACAGTTTTTAGTTATCTCTTTCCTTCTTCCACTTCTGGCCTCACGTAATAGTTTTGTTCCCAAGCTGTACTCCTCAAAACTTCTCTGATGCCCACAGCAAAACCTCTTTTAGCAGTTTCCTTCTAACTTCCTTTTCTTATGATTCTTCGTTACGAAATCTCAGAAACTGATCTATCAAATAAGGATCTACCTCGGAAGGCTTAGTAAGGGAAGACATGTTGTGCAGGCCAGGCCCTAGAATGCTTTTCCAAGGCCTGGGGAGGAGAAATTCAGGGAATGCACATGGAGTAGCATAGGCTGCATGGAGCTAGAGCTCTCTGACTATGAGTCCTCAAATAAATTTTCACAAACTCAAGAATCATTACATGAACAATATATTTTTAAGAATGAAGAGGAAATACAGTTTCTCACATGAACAGTTATTCAACAGAAAGAACTTTATCGTCAAGTATTTCATGCAAATGAGCCTGAATCATCTTGTTTTGCTATAGGAGGAATGATGGTATTCTTTCATCTTCTTTGATATTTGGCATCAAGATTTACTTGATATGACTCATAAGTGGATAAATGTTGAAGGTTAGGAATGTATACCTAGTGTAGAAATGACAGTGTTTGATTATTTTGGAACAAAGAAAATGGCTGTCCCCTCTTCCAAAAATTGTGAGCTGTTCAGGTTTTCAAAGCAAAGGGTTTTGATGATGCAAGTGCAAGAAGTGGAAGTAACGATAAGACAAAGTCTATTAGAGATGCATTTGAAATCAGGAAGCAGTATTTACAAGACAGATTTATGTTCCTAGGACTAGAACTAACAGCTAATGAGGGATTATTTACATTAAAAAAATTGTCTGTTTCAGGTCTATATACCTTCAAACGGAACAAAAATTGGGGTTTACTATGTTTTAAAGTCAATAAAATTTTAATATCCATTGTTCCTTCATTTTCACTTCTATAAACTATTCATAAAATGACTTAAAAGCAGAGTAGGGAGTTCCCATCATGGCTCAGTGGAAACGAATCTGACTAGGAACGTTGAGGGTTGTGGTTGAGCGTTCGATCCCTGGCCTTGCTCAATGGGTTAAGGATGCTGTGGCTGTGGTGTAGGCCAGCAGCTATAGCTCCGATTAGACCCCTAGCCTGGGAACTTCCACATGCTGCGGGTATGGCCCTAAAAGCAACAAAAGACAAAAGACCAAAAAAAAAAAAAAAAGGCAGAGTGACAGTCCATGGTAATGGCTCTTTTTCTCAGTGTACTGATGGTTTAAACAGGAACTAAAGTTTTGAGAGACCATTTTTTCTCCACTAAATAATCTTAGTACCTTTGCTAAAATCTAGCTGGCCATAAAAATATAGGTTTATTTCTGGACTCTCAATGTTATTCCATTTGTCTATATGTCTATATGCCAGTAACATTCTATTTTGATTCTTGCAGCCAAATGTTAATTTTGTTATATAAACTTCATTTCAATTTTTAATGCAAGAAAAAGTAAAGTGAAATAACCATATATATTCAAATATCCTAAATAAGGCAGAGAAGGGGAAAGAGAAGAATGAAAAAAACTTAGGAAACATCAATCCTTCTCAAACTTTTCCAAAAAATTGTAGAGAAGGGTCCTCCTGCTATCTCATTCTATGTGGTCAATATTGCTCCAGTGCTAAAGCTGGGCAAAGATAGTACAAGGAAAGAAAGCTACAGAGCAATCTTCTTTAAAAATATTGATACAGAATTCCTCAACAAAATATCAGCAAATTTAATTTAGTAGCATTTTAAAAGGAATATACATGACAACTAAGTGGGATTTATTCCCAGAATGCAAGGATGGTTCAACATACATAAATCAATTAATGTATAGAGCATACAAAAAGAAATAAAAGAAAAAAATACACATTATCTCTTTTTTTTAAATAAGGCAGAATATGATCACATTATCTCAATTGATGCAGAAAAAGCATTTCATGATTAAAAAATTTCAACAAACAAGTAATAGAAGAAAAATTATTCAGTGTGATAAAGACCATATATGAAAAAGCCACAACTAACATGGTGAAAGGCTAAAAAGTTTTTCCCATAAATCAGAAACAAGATAAAGATGCCAGCTTCCACCATTTTTATTCAACATTTTATTATAAATTATAACCAGAGCATTTAAGCAAGAAAAATAAATAAAAGGCATTCAAATTGGAAAGGAAGAATTAAAGTTAACTGTATCATGGCATGATATAACATGATATTACATGTAGAAAGCCCAGATGTTACACAAGTAAACTTGTTAGACCTAATAAATGAATTCAGCAAAGCTGCAAGATACAAAATCAAAGCCCAAAGACAGTTGTATTTCTATATACTAATAATGAACAATCCATAAAGGAAATTAAGATGCTTTTATTTACCATAGACTCAAAAAAATAAGTAAAATACAGTTGGTCTTTGAGCAGCACAATTTTGAGCTGCACAGGTTCTCATATAAGTAGATTTTTTTCAATAAATTCTACAGCAGCATTACATAATCTGTGGTTGCTTGAATGCATGGATTTGGAACTTTGGTTGTGGAGGGTCAGTTATAAATTTAAACATGGATTTTTGTCTGTGTGGAGGCTACTGTCCCCAGTCCCCTTGGTTCTTAGGAATACGTTTAGCCAAAGAGGCAGAAGACATACACTAAAAACAATAATTTCTGAGGGAAATTAAAGAAGAAATAAATAAATGGAAAGATATCTTGTGTTCATAAATTGGAAGACTTAATATCATTAAGACAGTCAATGTAATCCCCCTCAAAATCCAGTGTTGTTTGTTTTTTTTTGCAGAAGTATGAACTCTTATCTTAAAATTAATTTGGAATCTCAAAGGGACTCCAAATGGCCAAAACAATCTTGAAAAACTAGAATGGGGAGGACTCACACTTCCTGATTATAAAATTTAATATAAAGCTGCTGTAATCAACGCAATGTGGTACTGGCATAAAGACCAAGGAAACTGAATAGAGGGCCCAGAAATGATCTGTGACAAGGTTACAAATACCATTCAATGGGGAAAGAGCAATCTTTTCAACAAATGGTGCTGGGAAAACTAGATGGATACCCACATGCCAAAGAATGAAGCTGTGGCCTTATTTTATGCTATATATAAAAACTGACATAAAATAAACCAAAGGCCTAAATATCTTGAATGTTTAAGGCAGATTTAACCAAGGATAGGAGCCAAGATATTGTTCAATATGTGAACGAATAGACAAATGTTCAAATGAATGAATAAATAAGTACTGGTACATCCATACAATGAAATATTATTCAATGATAAAAAGAAATGATCTCCTTGGAGGTCTCACCGTGACCCAGCAATAAGGAACCCAAATAGTATCTGCGAAGGCTCAGGCTTGATCCCTGACCTTGCTCAGTGGGTTAGGATCTAGCATTGCCATGAGCTGTGGTGTAGGTTGCAAACGTGGCTTGGATGGCGTGTTGCTGTAGCACAGGCTGGCATCTACAGCTCCAACTGGACCCCTAACCTGGAAACTTCCGTATGCCACAGATGTAGCCCTACAGCAAGAAAGAAAAAGAGAGAGAGAGAGGGAAGGAAGAAAGGAATGAAGGAAGGGGTTTCCCAAACCATGAAAAAACATAAATGCCTATTAAATCCATATTTCTAGGTGAAAGAAGCCAGTCTGAAAAGAGTACATATTGTATGATTCCAACTCTGTGACATTTTGGAAATGAAAAAATTATACAGTAAAAGATCAGCAGTTGTCAGGGTTGGGGGTGAGATGGTGAAAAGGATGAATAGGTGAAGTGCAGGAGAAGTTTTGCATATATGTGATGGCTGTACAAAACGATGCACTTAGCAAAATCTGGACAGCACAGGGTGAACCTAATATAAACCATGGACTTTAGTTAATAATCATGTGCCAATTGGTTAAACAGTTGGAACACCACTGCAAGATAATAATAAGAGGGGAAATTATGGGAGGGGAGGTAGAAGACTTGGCAAATTTCTGTATTTTCTGCTCAATTTTTCTGTAAACCTAAAACTGCTCTTAAAAATATTCTATTAAAAAATCATATGGATCAGGGAGGACATTTGGAAAATATTCTGAACTGGAAGATAAAGACGGCATTTGAAATTTGTGGTAGGCACTTAAACCAGTGCCTAGGGAAATTTTGGAAGATTAAAGTTTACAACAGAAGGAAAAAAGGTCTCAAATCAACAATCTAAGCTACTACATAAGACACTAGAAATAGGACAAAATCAAAGCAAAGCAAACAGAAGGAAGGAAATAATAAAGAGAAAATAAAAGAAACTTAAAAATCAGAGAGTTCCTGTTGTGGCTCAGCAGGTTAAGAATCCGACTAGTATCCACGAGGATGCAGGTTCAATCCCTGGCCTCGCTCAGTGGGTTAAGGATCTAGTGTTGCTATGGGCTGCAGTGTAGTTTGCAGATGAGGCTCAGATCTGGCATTGCTGTGACTGTGGAGGCCGGTAGCTGCAGCTCTGATTCGACCCCTAGCCTGGGAAATTTCATATGCCATGGGTGCAGCCCTCGAAAAAGAGAAAAAATCAATAGAGAAAAAGCAATGAAGCAATAGTTTACACTTTAAAAAAAAAAAATTGAAAGAAAAGATAAACCTTTGCGCAGACTGACCAAGAGAAAAAGAGAGATGGCATACATTGTAAACTGCAGAAATGACAAGAGGGAAAGTCCAAGGAGACCCCACAGATATGAAAAGGTTTATAAGGGAATACTAGGGGAAAACTCTTTTTTTTCTTTTTTTTTGCTTTTTAGGGCCGCACCTCTGGCAAATGGAGTTTCTCAGGCTAGGGGTCGAATTGGAGCTCCCGCTGCCGGCCTACACAACAGCCACAGCAACGCCAGATCTGAGCCATATCTGTGACCTACACCACAGCTCACCACAACACTGGATCCTTAACCCACTGAGCAAGGCCAGGGATTGAGCCCGCATCCTCATGGACACTAGTCAGAGTCTTACAGGGAACACCCTATGGGAAAATTTATGCACATAGTTTCAACAACCTAGGCTCAATGAACCAATTCCTTGAAAACCAAAAAACAACCAAAATTTATTCAAGAAACAGCTAACCCGGATAGGGTTATAATTATTAAAGATATTGAATTGGTAGTTTAAAAAGAAAAAACTTCTGAAAAAACTAAACTATAGGATCAGATGGTTTCACTAACGAGTTCGGACAAATATTTAAGGAAGAAACACCACCAACTCTATGCAATCTGTTATCGCTGCCCTGATACCAAAACTGCCCTGATACCAAAGCAGAATAAGAAAGGAAAATTTCAGGAGTTCCTGGTGTGGTGCAGTGGGTTAAGAATCCAACTGCAGTGGGATTGCTGTGGAGGCACGGGTTCGATCCCCAGCCCAGAACAGTGGGTTAAGGATTCAACTTTGCCACAGCTGAGGCAAATGTCACAGCTGCAACTCGGATTCAGCCCCTGGCCTGGGAACTTCTATATGCTGCAGATGTGGCCATTAAAAAACAACAAGACATTGTGTTATTGGTAAGGGGGTAAACACATAGATCGATGGAACTGCATAGTTTCTAGAAATAGACCCCCACAAATATGGTCAAGGCACAAAGGCAAGTCAGTAGACAAAGGAGGACCTGCCAAGGGTGGATTATCAGAGGGGAGGCGTCTGAGCAGTCACAGACCTCCAGGGGTCACTTGTTGCCACGCTTACGGTAAACTGAGCTCCGAGAAATTAAGTAAGCCATCTGCATTCTGATAGCCAGGAAGTGATCCAGTCCCCGTTCCAACCAGATCACTCAGGTTCCCAAAGCGCATACTAGTTTTTGAGCTCTCTAATCACCACGTTCTAAACCTCAGAAAATGGGAACAAGGGTAGTTGCGGAGATCGTATAAGACTTCAGGTGTGGGAGTTCCCGTCGTGGCGCAGCGGTTAACGAATCCGACTAGGAACCATGAGGTTGCGGGTTCGATCCCTGCCCTTGCTCAGTGGGTTAACGATCCGGCGTTGCCGTGAGCTGTGGTGTAGGTTGCAGACGCGGCTCGGATCCTGCGTTGCTGTGGCTGCGGCGCAGGCCAGTGGCCACAGCTCCGATTAGACCCCTA
>PVHT020000178.1:6839455-6860341 GCA_004024745.2 Catagonus wagneri
TGTAAATTAGTCTAGCTGATTTTGCATATTCAATTTTGTACGTAATCTATAGAATATATAAATACATACGAGGATAGGCTGTCTTGTTCAGGTGATAAGGAAGAACCCCTAAAGTAAAGGAAGTTTACAGTTCGCTACAAAATGAGGTCATTCCATTCACTCTTCCGGGGTCGAGCAGAGTTCAGCCCCAGAACTTTCTGCTCCAAGATTTTTTTTTTGGCCTCGCCCGCAGCCTGTGCCAGTTTCCAGGCCTGGGATCGAACGCGAGCCATGGCCGTGACAAGGCCGGATTCTGCTCTAGGACTTCAGTGAGATTTCTTTAAAACCATGAAGTGTAAAGAGAGGGACCCACATCCAACAGGATGGGCTGGGCAGAGGCAGAGAGGGACGGCTTTCCTCCGCGTGGAGACCCCTGCCCTCCCCCGACCCGAGTTGCTAAATCCTCGGTGGGAATCCTTGGACTCCCGCCTCCCTGGAGCACGACCCTACCGTGTGGGGCCTGCCGCCAGGACCCTGCAAGGCGGCGTGGGTGGGCTGAGCTCCACTTCCCCGGGGACAGTGTGGCAGCTGTCCACAGCTGCTCTGCCCTGCTCAGGAGACCCAGACACCAGCTCTAAGATTGGCCTGCCTGCCTCATCTGCTTCTTGTTCTCCCTTGCTTTCTCTCAGGCAAGTGCCTTCTCAGGAGGGAGGAAGGGGCTGGAAAGTCTGTGAAGCCCCCTTCACTGGAGGGGCCTGGGGAGGCAGAAAGAGGGCCGAGCCCCACAGACTTTCAGCCAGTCCACTCTGCCCGCTGGCTCTACTCCCATTCAGCAAACTACTTGGCCTCTCAGATACGTGACTTCTGACTTAAAAATACAAAACAAAGCAAAAAACTCTCTTGCGGGGCAGATGAAAAGATTTAAAAGACTGGAGATCCCGTCATGGCTCAGTGGTAAAGAAACCAACTAGTTTCCATGAGGACGCGGGTTCGATTCCTGGCCTCGCTCAGTGGGACAGGGATCCAGTGTTGCCGTGAGCTGTGGTGCAGGTTGCAGACTTGGCTTGGATCCCACACTGCTGTGGCTGTGGTGAAGGATGATAGCTGCAGCTCTGATTTGACCCCTAGCCTGGGAACCTCCATATGCCTCAGTATGGCCCTAAAAAAAAAAGAGAGAGAGAGATTAAAAAAAGAAAGAAAGAAAGGAAAGATTTAAAAGCCTGATCTCTGAAGAGCATTGCTTCAAAGAGAAAATCCCAGGGATGGGTCAGTGTCCCTTCCAGCCAGCCAAGCCTGAATAATCATGCAGGAAGTGAATTGAGAAGTGATAGGGTTTTTTAAAAAATCACGCACAGAGTTCCCATTGTGGCTCAGTGGGTTAAGAACCAGACATAGTGTCCATGAGGATGCAGACTGGATCCTTGGAACCCACTCAATGGGTTAAGGATCTGGCGTTGCCGCAAGCTGCAGCATAGGTTGTAGGTGTGGCTTAGATTCAACCCCTAGCCCAGGTATTTCCATATGCCACAGGTGCGATCCTAAAAAAAAAAAAAGCAGAAGGAGATCCAATAGGATGTAACAAGGGTATAGTCAGTCACAACTGGCTGGCAGCAGAGCCCCAACCAGCCTGAGCAGGGAACAGGGTCCAGAGCCCAGATGCCAGGGGCAGGCAGAGGCCCGGGAGGAACTTTCTGCGGGGTCTGCTCTGAATCTCGGAACATCATTCCCATCTTCTTCACTCTTTCTCACTTACGAGATAAATAATTTAAAGATGTAACTAAAATTATTTTACCATCTTTTAATCACAAGAAATTGTGTGTAATTATTTTACCTCCACTTCAGTGCCAAGAACTGCTGTGAATTACCTGGCTTCTCAAAGTGAAGAAAGAAAATGCTTCAATTTCGCATTAATTAAAGAATTCTTTTTTTTTTTTCCCCCACTCCTGCTCATTAGCCGCCACCATGCTATGGCTATGCATGGTCATTGCTACAGACAGAAATGGGAACATAAATTTCCTGCTAATGAAAACGTCAGGGGGAGACGCCGTCTATCAGAGACGGTTCTGATGCAAAGAGGGCTTTTTTCTGCCTCACACCTTTCTCCAGCATCTAGGAGAGCTGCATGGGAGGCCAGGCATCTTTTATTTATAGATACCTGGAAAGCCTCCTTTGCAATAGATTGAGGGCTACACTCAGATCCTAGTAAATATTCCATTGATTTTTAAAATTGCTCCCTTTCTTATCAGACCTCACAGGGTCTCGGCCCCGGGAAACCTCACTGACCCTCTCGCCTCCTGATGAGGCCACTATTTCTTGAGCTGGGAGACAGGGCATGCGTCTCCCGCCAGCGGCTCCCTCACCATTTACGAGGTGAACGTGACATCGGTCAGCTGTGCTCTGTCCCCACCTTTCTCATCCCACTCGGGGCGGGGACGGGGCGGGGGGGTAGGGGTTCCAGCTCTCAGTTTTGAGAGCTTATTGAGAAACACACTCATTCTGCCTCAAGCAGAAAAATGGATTTAGTGTCGGCTGGTGGCCCGGTCCGGTCCTTGCCTGCAGCGCTCTGGCTTCATGGTGGCCCACGTGCGGATCTGAATGCTGGGTCCCTGGACCCACATGGCCCCAGAAGCACCGTCCCAGAGCTCCCCAGCCAGGCTTTTGTCCCACTCGGGCGAAAGCCATCTCCCTGCCTGGCTTGCAACTCAGTTGGAAGCCCCTTAAAGCAATGTGGTTTTTCCCACCAAAATTAAAGCCCACAAGGAGTTCCCGTCGTGGTGCTGCGGTTAACAAATACGACTAGGAACCATGAGGTTGCAGGTTCGATCCCTGGCCTCGCTCAGTGGGTTAAGGATCCGGCATTGCCGTGAGCTGTGGTGTAGGTCACAGACACGGCTCGGATCCTGCGTTGCTGTGGCTGCAGTGTAGGCCGGCGGCTAAGAGCTCAGATTAGACCCCTAGCTTGGGAACCTCCACATGTCATGGGTACGGACCTAAAACAACAAAAATGCAAAAAAAAAAAAAAAAATTTCAAAGGTCACAAGGCCCGCGCTGAAAACCCCAGATGACGGATGGAGAGAAAATGGAGTTAGGAGGTATTTTTAAAAATCAAGGGGTTCCCGCTGTGGGTCAGTGGGTTAAGAACCCGACTAGTACGAGGATGCAGGTTTGACCTCTGGCCTTGCTCAGTGGGTTAAGGATAGGGCGTTGCCACAGGCTGCTGCATAGGTTGCAGACGTGGCTCGGATCCCGCGTTGCCGTGGCTGTGGCGAAGGCCGGCAGCTATGGCTCCGATTTGACCCCTAGCTTGAGAAGGTCCATATGCTATGGGTGTGGGCCTAAAAAGACGAAAAAATAAAAAAAACCCAAGCACCTTTGAAAGCCTCAAGTACGTCAATTTCTACTTGGGTCTGTGTTTGCCCCTAAATACTTTTTGACGACTGTGGTTGCTGGGAGGGCTCTGATCATGGACTGCCTTCACACGAGACACAGCCTCTTCACAAGAGACAGCCTTGCACACCCGGAGCCTCCTTACAGGTACCATGGTCAGCAAGGCTTGGCCACTACAGAATCACTCCCTCAGTAAAGCTCGTTCGCAAAAGGAGGGGCTAAAAGACCAAGTGACAACTCATTAGTCATTCTCTACACAATTGCACTGGCCTGGCTGTCAAAAGGATTCCAAAAATATCCCTTCTCCAGAAAACTTCCAGACAGGTTGTGTTGAATGACTATTTTAGAAATAATATTTCAACATGCTAAAATGACTATTACAAGCCACCGTTCGGCTCCAGTTCAACTAAAGATGAATGGATGAAATCAACCGCCCAGATCAGAAGGTCTTTGGCTCCAGGGACCACCAGCAGCTGGATTGCCTCAGTTTCGTATATTTTCACGGGAATCAGAAATGGTGCCATAGATGGTGCAGGACCTCTCGCCCTTACTCAGCCCATGTTTAATGTGTATTTACCGCTGTCGCCAAGACCTTCCCTTTATTTCTACGGGCTACGTGTCTTTGGTTGTGCTCTCTGTGCTGTCTTCACGAAGAAGGAACCTGAGGTCACTAAGTAGCAACACGATTTAAGCAGGAATTGGAAGGGTGAGAAAAGCCAGAACCACACAGACAAGGACCCAGGATCAGCCAGCGTGGAGATGCTGGAACCGGGGATGGAGGCTTGGGTCAGGCAGACCGAGCAAAACATGGGCAACTGGCTCTGGCCGCGATGCTCATGAAGGCCCTATCATCAGGTCAAGGCCACGTTGATATCTTACCTTTTTCTCATCCGAAGGGAAACTGAGTTCTGTGTGCCGCCAATTGCTTAAAATAACAACAGTCATAACAATAGCAAGACGTGTGCCGCTCCACTCGAGTAGCCCAGGCTGGCTGCTGCCGCTGGAAAAAGGAACCCAAAACCAATAGCAACAACAACAAAAAACAAACTCAAAGTCTCTTAGGGAACAGAGTTCCTCTGCAGAATTGGCCGAAACTCAGGAGTGAGGCCTGTAGCAGTTTTAATGTCATCTGTTAGGACAATTTTCTTCTCCACAAAGCATTATAGTACCTTCTAAAAAGCCCTTTCCCTGATTTCCCATTATAGCTCAGCTGTAATGCATCTAACTAGTATCCATGAGGGCTCAGGTTCAATCCCTGGTCTTGCTCAGTGGGTTAAGAACTCAGTGTTGCCGTGAGCTGTGGTGTAGGTCACAGGCGCGGCTCAGATCCCGCGTTGCTGTGGCTGTGGCTGTGGCTGTGGCTGTGGCTGTGGAGTAGGCACGCAGATACAGCTCAGATTTGACCCTTAGCCTGGGAATTTCTGTATGCCCAGAAACGGCCCTAAAAAAGACAAAAAAAAAAAAAGGCCTTTTCCCAAGGTCACTTCTTTCTTAAAATACTTCCATCATCCCAGGATGCAGAAAGCACCACTATTTGGGAATTCTCGTTGTGGCACAGCAGGAACGAATCTGACTAAGAACCATGAGGTTGCGGGTTCAATCCCTGGCCTTGCTCGGTGGGTTAAGGATCCAGTGTTGCCATGAGCCGTGGTGTAGGTTGCAGATGCGACTTGGATCTGGTGTTGCTGTGGCTGTGGTGTCAGCCGGCGGCCACAGCTCTGATTGGACCCCTAGCCTGGGAACCTCCATATGCCGCGGGTGCAACCCTAAAAAGCCAAAAAAAAAAAAAAGGCACCAATATTTAATAGGAACCACACCATGCAGCCATCTTGCAGCCTTAAGACACCCAACCAACCACATGGAAAGAAGAAGCAATGAAGCAAGACAAAATCCCACTAAGCCCAATTTCCTCTCATGTCCTAGCCCCATGGATGCTAGTCAGTGAACATGAAAGATACAATATGCTCCCTTAAAGAGCTCACAGATCAATCAGAAAATAAAACAGCCCAAAGATAATAGCCCCAAACAAGTATACGATGCACAAAGTGCCTCGCAGGAATTAGAGCCAAGAAAATCTTTCTACTGCTAAGCCAGGGGCAGGACTTTCCATTCTCAGAGCATCTGTGGAAGCTAATGGATCAGTCTGTTGGGATGAAAGAAAGTTCAACAAGAACATGAGCCTTCCAGAGTTCCCGGGGTGGCTCCGTTGTAATGAACCCGACCAGTATCCGTGAGAATGCTTGTTCGATTCCTGGCCTCACTCAGCGGATTAAGGATCTGGTGTTGCCCTGAGCTGGAGATGCATCTTGGATCTTGCTGTGCTGCAGGCCGGCAGCTACACCTCTGATTCGACCCCTAGCCTGGGAACCCCTATATGCTCTGGGTGTAGCTTGGAAAAAAAAAAAAAAGAGAGAAAAAGAAAAAAAAATCAAAGAACGTGAGGTTTTCCCCGAATTTCAAGGAGCTTTTTATGAGATTTCCTGCAACCACAATTCTCCCTCAAGAAAGTAAGCACCCTGATGCCTGGGTTTACCTGCCCCAGAGGACTCAGGGGAGGCTGGCTTTCCACGCGATGGGTTAGAAACACTTGCCCCACCAGGACTCCCCCAACTGCACCTTCCCCGGAAGCCAGTGTTCAGCCCTCCCGAGCGATTATAATAAATAATAACAGCCAACATTTATTGGCTGTTCTGTGCCAAGTACTGTGCTCAGTGTTTTACGTGCTATCTATCATGTCATCCTCATAACAACCCTGTGACATTTATTACTTATCTTACAGAAACGAAGCCTGAGAGACGTAACGTGCCAAGGTCACAGGGCTGGCAAGTGGAGGGGCCGGGTGCCAGCCGGCCTCTGACTCCAGATGGCCGTCTCTCCAAACCCAGGCTCCGCTCTCAGGAACAGCATCGTTGCTTAACGGAGACCCCTGGCCTCTGTGCCAAACTTTTGTCGATAGCGTTATTTAAAGGGACATATCCCAATTTATTCCGGTATCAATTCTCTATATCATTTACCTCAGCACTGATTGTATCTTTCGCAAATTAGCATTAGGCAGCAATTTCTGGTTCCATATAAAACTATTTAGCAATCTAGCCAAGAAAATGAAAGATGTAAAGCAAAAGCCTTGGTGCTTGAACCTAATTCTCTCTCTTATCTTCTCGTTACATATTGACGTATTCGAGGCCATTCAGAAGCATCCAACTTGTCTTGCCTGAGTGCAAATCAGATTATTGACAATGAAAGCCATTTAATAGGTTATTTAAATGTCGGAGTCCTATCTCTGTGGGATCTGCTTCCTGACCGGCCTCTCTGCCGCAGATTGGTCAACTTTGGTTTGTAAGGAGAGGAGACGCCTCCCATTCCTGTGGCCCAAGGGTGCTTAGTGTCTCTCTCCTGATCACCCCCCACACCAATGTTCTAACCCAGGCCACCCCAGATGCCAGCCTGCATCTCTGGGAGACTGCTATGGCCACCTCGCTGAGAAGGGACAAGCGGGAGATTTGGCACAGGGCTGCCTGACTCAGCAACCCTTGAGGTCTCTGTTCAACCACAATTGAGTGAGCCCCAGCGAATGCACTGCACAGAGCCGGTTTCTTGAAAGGATGCTCCAGAAATATTCTGCCTAGTTCCATTTATCTAACAATATTCATTGTTGAGCCTCTGCTATGTGCTGGGTATTGTATTAAGTTCCGAGAGAGGGAAACAATCATACCAATAACAGCAACTGATCTACACTGTGATGTGTCCAGATCTCCCACTGATGAAGTATATGTGTCCTAGATGCTAGTCAGAGAATGGCTTTCATCTGTCAGTGGCTACTTCTGGATTTGCCTCGCCCAAGGCCATGCCCTTTCCCAGGCATTCAATGCCTGATGACCACAGAGGTAGGAAGGTCTGGCCATCCTGGTTCAACTCTTAAGAGCTCTTCGAGCTCTGAAGTTCTCCATAGACTGCTGTTCGGCCTGCCTGCAGCCTGACTTCTCCCACTGCTCCGTCATGCTTTGCCTCCCTCCCTTCTGCAGGTGTTGAGACCAGATGCACACTGTCATAAACATCAGGCACGCTGAACTCCATCTCAGTGTCAGAAAACCAAACCTGTGACAACCAGCAACACGAAGAGTCCAAGAGAAAGCCCGTGCTCAGATGGGATTTTGAAGCTGGACCCCTCAATCTCCGCTCCGTTGGCACTAAAGACCCCATCACTCCTGGAAGGTGTTGGGCCAGTTGTTAAAACTTTCATAGCAGCGGAGGGGGATGGTACCCTCACGTAAGGAAATACATTTGCTCCTGCAGTGTGTCTGATAGTTGAAAAAATAGGAAGGGAGGAACTCAAAGGATGATGGAATCCAGCTAAACTAGATGGTCACCTGGAAAGAGAATGAAAAGAGAGGACCAATCCGTTACCGCTCAAAAGCTACTGTGAAGCCAGTGGACGTCTTTGGAAATCTACCCAAGGGCCCTCATCTCTTACAGCAGGGGGTAGAGTAGCTGAGGACCAGGCATGAGGTGGAGTCACTAGCATAGCTGAGCTCCGTAGAAGGTTAGACTCCCAGGTCCCAATCCGGTAGGTCCACCACGCCAAGCTGAGACCCCAGCTGGGAAAAAATTAGACCCAGATGCTGGGATGGAGACATCAGAAGATTGCCTTGGAAAAGCATAAATCTCCAGATTCCCCTCGGCCCGTGCAGTAGTGGCCCACCTTGTCCCCACCAAGAGGCAACCCGTCCTCTTCCTTGCAGGCAAGGCCAAGTCTTCTGCCAGATCAGGAGATAGCTGCCCTTCAACACTGACCTTAACTTCCTTGACTCCTACGCTAGGATTAAATCACGACGAAACCCACCTGGCTCCATGCTGAGTCTCAGAAGAGGAAAAAGGTGGTACCTTAAAAGGCCCTAGCAAGACCTATCGAGCACGTACGTACGTGCTGGAGCCAGAAGATTACATAGAAGTTTGGAGACTGATGGAGCTTGAGCAAGGGAACCAAAACAAATGGTTGAATTAGACACAGTTTGTCAATTTGAGAGCACGCTTTCAGAGCACAAGATGTAAAACGCTGGCAAGAACCTGGAAGATGGAGACATGTTCTACTGAGAGGTCTCCTAAGAGCACGAAAGAAGCAAAGGCCCACACTAAATGCCAGCATCGTCACGGCAGAGAGTGGAAGAAGGAATTTAAAGTAGGCATGCAAGAATAGATATGTTCTGTAGGGCCAAGAACCCAGATGCTTATGCTCCGCAGGAAAGTTAAGAGAGCACATCATTCGCAAAAGGCGCTGGAGAGAGGGGCACCAGCAATCCTCATGAAGTTCAGTGAAAATTACCCGCCCCTCCCCGTAGACCACAGCTGGAGATCTGAGGAGGCTGTTACAAAACCTGGAATGGGGACAACGGAATGAACACTGAAACAATAGGGGACGCGTGATAATGTGGCACTTAATTGCCCAGAAGCCAAGAGGATGTAATTAGTGTAGCAAGTGGCGAGGTCAGAGGGCCACTGAGCCTCAGAGAGTTACCAAGATGGTTAATAGCACACAGCATCCCCGGAGGCAAAGTAGCAGAGCAACCCAACAAGGAGACTACTCATATTTGTACCATTAAAAAAAAAAAAAAATCAAAGACAAATGATAAAGAGGTTGAGGACAGTTGCCCCAATAAAAGGCCATCCGCTTTTCAGACCTGGAATCCACTGAATGAACAGAAAGCCATGACCCCAGCCCCTCTACCACCCCAGGGAGGATGCTGTCACATCACAGCAACTACACCCCTTAATAATTCTGAGTCCTTCCCTAGAGAGAATTGCACTGTGCCCTGGGGCGAAGGGAAACATCCACGCATTTAGAAGCCTGTCGGACACAGTGTTTGAGTTGACATTGGTACTTGGAGAGCCCAAGGCTTATCACAGTCTCCCGGTAGAAGGAGATGTACGAGAAACGTGTAACCAGTGGAGTCACGGCCAAAGTCTTCCTCTCGGTGGCTTCACCGGCCAGGACGCCAGTATAGATATATTGGGAAATTAACACCTTGAGTCCTAGCCTGTGGAGTAAGAGCTGTCCTAACGGGGATGGCCCCCAAAGTGGAAGCTCTGGTAGCTGCCCCCTCGAGTCAAGATAGAAAATAAACAATAACATTGAATCCCAGGGAGATGGAATTTTCTGGTCCTTTAAAGATCCAAGAGAGGCGAGAGTGGTAGTTCCCATCACGTCTCCATTTAATCCGCCAGTGTAGCCCCTGCACAATAACTAGATGGATCCTGGAAAACGACTACGGACTCCTCAGACTCAGCCAAGCCACTGCCCCAGTGGCAGCTTCCATGTCAGATGTAGAATCAGACGTGGTATCTTCATAGCAGGTCAAGTGTCTTCAGTAGAGTTCATCAGCGTGGCCTCGAGAACATGGTTGCAGCCACTGATTTCGCGAATGGGTTCTTTTCCATCACAGTCAGAAGAAAGGGTCAGAAGGAAGGTTCTCACCTCTGCTCTTCTAACACCCCCACCTTTGGTCATAAGAGAGTTGAGGTGATCTGAACCATCAGAAGACCTCACGGAACATCCTATCGATCCTCTGTATCCGGGGCATCATGCTAATCACATCCAAGAGGGCTTTGGAGGCTTTGGTAAAACGCACGGGTTCCAGAGCATGAGAGCAAAACTCCTTCAAAGGCTCAGAGCCCTTCTCTCTTAGTAACATTTTTAGGAATTGAGCAGTAAAGGGCATGGCACGACATCCCTCCCACTGCAAAGCATAAATTGTGTCCCTCGCCAAAAAGAATGAAGCACAATGCCTTGTTCTAGATTCTTGGCATTTTCCACATCTGGAAATACTGGTCTTACCTATACACTAAGGGACACGAAAATCTACCAGCATCCAGAAGAAAATGGGATCCATTTTAATGGCGTCTAGAAGGAAAAAGGGCTCTGCCACAAGTCTAGGCTGGGATGAAAGCAGCCCTGTTACTTGGCCCCCATAATCTGGCAGATGCTAAAGTTTGAGTTCTCAATGAAGGGGAATGACGCTATGTGGCGTTTATGGCAAATCCCAAAGGAAGAATCGCAATGTAGATCCTCTGGGGTTTGGGATCAAGGCTTTACCACCCGCAGCAGGGAGCATGCCTTTGGGAAAACACACCCAGTGCAACTCCTGGGCCCTGATAAGGATAGTGTGCCTGACCATGGCCTGTCTCATCATATCATATCAGGGGGTCCCAAAATAATCCATGGTGACTGGAAGTGACTCATCCAGAACCAAGCACAGCAGGGCCAGAGGACACAGAAGCAAGTTGCACAAGCAAGTAGCTCTGACCTCCACCGCATTCCCTATTCTTGTACTCTCCCTGAACTCACCCTATGACTTGGGAGGGGATCCCTTATGGACATCTGGCAGAGGAAGAAAAAGCCCAGGCTTGATTCACAGATGCTTCAGCTCAGTGTGTGGATTAAAGCTGAAATGGACAGCTGCACAATAGCCCCACTCAGGAGCAGCAGTAGAGACTTTGAAAGAGGGAGCAGTGAGGTTGAAAGACAGTGGTAAGGGAAGTCCTTTCAATGGGTAGAGTTTAGGCAGTGCAGCTGGTCATCTACTTTACATGAACAAAGAATTAGCCCAAGATCAGAATATATGTGGACTCATGAGCAAAAACCAGTAGCCAGGATAAATGGTCAGAGAGGTATATATATATATATTTGGATTTTCTTCATTTTACGATGTTTTGACATCATGAGAGGGGAGCATTGATCTTGCCGACCTGGCCCTCCCCAGGCTGGCTAACTCCTAAGGAGAGCAAACAATTACCTTTGAGCATCCTTTTCAAATGCAAATCAGCTGATCCCAAACCCTACCCCCAGCCCCCTCCTGTTTTAGGTTCTGTACCCTAATCACACCAGGGTCATGAACCAAACAGGCTATAGGCAGTCTGGAGCCTACTGAAATTACTCCAACCAGCCAATTCTAAACATGTTCCACCCGCTTTCCCCACCTTGCACATTGCTTCCCATGGAAATCATGATAAAGACCCTTACCCACACTTGCCCTTCACTTTCTCAGCACAGGGCGTGGAGGTCCACTGACACGGGAGAGGATAGCCCTCAGCCAACCCGGACAGACGTGCTTTCATGAGGCCTTCCGGAAGGTTCTGCTGCTAAGTGGGTAATTTTCGCCCTGGGTCCCAACCGGTCCTCCTCATGAAGGGTGACTGCGTCACTCACTCAGCTCCCGTGAAACACCTGCCCCACACCAGACGCGGCTCAGGGCCGTGTGCGGAACCACTTCGAGCCTGGCTACACACAATGCCTCCGCCAGGCTGACCTCCGCCCATACTTCGAGGCAAGAAGATTTCCTCAGGACCACCTGCGTAGAAAAGGTGCCATCCCATGTCCCCCATCACCCGCTAACCCCAGCGACCAGCTGGGCGGGGCTGGGACTCCTTACCACCTGCGGGCAGGTCCCCTCCGGCAACCTGACACATCACACCTTTTAACATTTCCAAGTTTCCTCTGTACACTCCTTGGTGATGAGCCCTAGCACACACCTATTTTTTTTTTATATATGTCTTTGTTAAAGTGCACTTGAGTTACAATGTTGTGGCAATTTCTGCTGTACAGCAAAGTGACCCAGTCGTACATAGACAAACATATCCTTTCTCAGATTATCTTCCATCGTGGTCTAGCCCAAGAGACTGGATATAGTTCCCTGTGCTCTATGGTATGACCTCAAAATGCTTATCCATTCTAAATATTTTGATCAATTACTTATTAATCCATTCATATTTTTGCTTCCTGTCTGTGTTAAGCAATTATTCAATGAGAGACAGCCCCCTCCATCCCAGAATAAACAGTCCTGTATTGGAGACGTTTCTAAAGCTGTAAATAACATGATGGAAAAATAATTGTACGGTGTTGCCGTTCTCCTCCAAAATGCATGAGCCCATGTTCCAGACTGTGGGATTCTTCAGTTTTCTGTGTCAACTTTCTTTTCCCATCCCTGTTCGGTAGCTTTCTCCAGTTGTCACCCGTTTTTTGTTTGTTAGCTTGCTTGCTTGCTTTTTAGGGCTGCACCCGCGGCATATGGAAGTTCCCAGGCTAGAGGTCTAATTGGAGCTGCAGCTGCCAGCCCAAGCCACAGCCACAGCAACGCCAGATCCAAGCCATGTCTGTGACCTACACCACAGCTCACGGCAACGCCGGATCCTGAACCCATTGAGCAAGGCCAGGGATTGAACCCGTATCCTCATGGATACTAGCAGGGTCCGTTACAGCTGAGCCACGACAGGAACTCCCAGTTGTCAACTGTTTTGACATGACTACCCTTCATCTACCTTTTCCGCGTTTCCCTTATCATCGTGGTCTTGTCCCTAAAGGGACCCCCTACTTGCCGACCCCTCACCTCGGCACAGCCTCCACCCTCTCGATGTGACATCCATTCTCTCGCAGCTCCAGGACCTCAGAGACTGCCCTCCGGCCCTGGGTGCAGCTATGGGACGTGGCCTGCCTCGCTCAGCCTGTTGCTCTCCCTCGGGGCACCTGCTTCAGCCCCAGCTGCTCCCCAGCCTGCACCCCATTCCTGGTCTTGCAGCTCTGGCTTCCACAGGACCCTGAAACAGGAAAAGAGGGCAAAGGCAAGTTCGAGTCCTGCGCCCACCAACTCCTCCTCTAATGTGGACATTTCTCTCCGTACAAAGCACGAGGTCACCCCATTCCAGCTGTCTCTTGGGGTTTTTGTTGTTTGTTTTCCTGTTGGTCTTAGTGTCCCGCAAGGAATGGGGAAAAACAGGGAAAGGAACGAGAGAGAGAGAGAGAAGCTGAGACTGTCTATCTGGTTTGCAGTATCCAAAAATAAGTATTAAAAAAAAAAATGAAACAAAACTGGAAGTCGGGAGAGTTTGCTGAACTGGATTATTTCAGAAACACCCACAGACTCCTCCCCTCTCCCTCTCTGAATCTCCCAGTTTATTTACTGCGGTCTACTCCCACTTTGTCCCGCAAAGCCCCTCTGGAGGAGTTACCGCTGTAGCGCACCGGGATCGGGATCAGCAGCATCTCCTCCCTGCAGCACCAGGACGTAGGTTCGATCCCCAGCCTGGCGCAGTGGGTTAAAGGAACCCATGTTGTCACAGCTGCGGCGTAGGTCACAACTGCAGCTCGGATCTGATCCCTGGCCCTGTGCTGTGGGGCAGCCAAAAAAGAAAAAAGAAAAAAAAAACAACCCTGGGACTCTCCAGGGCCTGCAGCTACCCCTGACCATTGCTGAGCACTTGGCCTTGGGCTTGAACCTCACAGGCTCTCCACCGGACCATCATCTTATTTATCCCCAGGGCACTAAAACCACAACTGAGCTTCCGAGGGCTCCCACTTACCACCCGGAGCTGACACAGAGCTGTCGCCTCTCTATCACCCTGGCCTTTGCTGGATTCCTGGCAGCCACCATCTGTCTCGTCAATCTCATTACTGCAGAATCCATCAAACTCTCTTCCACGCCAAAAGTGATAGCTAAGGACACTGCATTAAATTGTCAGCCCCACCCCAGCTTTTCCGTGAATTTATTCTTTGACTCTCCCATTTAAGAAAGAAGTAGGAAAAATTCATTCTGGGTTAGGCACTGCTTTTGGCACAAGGGATTCAGAGATCAAGGTGGCTGTGGTCTCTGCCGTCCTGAAGTTCATTACTAAAGTCATCCAATAAGTCATTGTATGTGAGCAAAGAGTTTATCCAGGGAAAAAATAGGGTTCCTGAAAACTCAGTCTTTCTGCTTTTGAAGAAACAAGCCCCGCAGCATTCTCCAGCTCGGGATGTCTGCATCCACCCACCTACGCATGGGGCCGGCTTGGCCCCGGCTAAGGGAAGCCACCTCTTGGAGCAGAAAGGATTCTGAGCTCACAGGGAGAAGGTGATGGAGGATAGGTGCTGGGTGCAGAGGAAGCCAGGGAGAGACCCTCCTGGGAGTGCGCCCCAGCACGGAGGAAGCTGCTGCCAGCCTGGGGATGGCTTGGTGCTCGCACTCAAAATCTCAAACCAATTTAGTGGCTTGGTGAAAACGATGTCACCTTATTTGAGAGAGGGGCTGAGGCAGGGGTGGGGGGGTGCTCAGGAGAGAAGTTCTTTATTCCTCATTCCAGCACCCCCTTGAGATACAGTCTAATCATGGCAATTCTCTGGGAAAAAAAAATAAAAATAAAAGTACCCAAAAAAATCCCAATTTTCTTAGTCCTTGGCTGAATCCCACGAGGGCCTGGGAGAATGTGGACTCCGAGCAGAGTTTCTGTTCTCACCCACACCCACGAACGGCCTCTCTGGAGCCCAGGGTGCACCCTCTCCCAACAATGCAATAAAATAGCTAGAGCACAGATAGTTTCCTTTCAAATTAAGAAATACAAATATTTCCAGCCCGAAGAAAACCCGAGGAGCGACTCCGAATGTGCGCAGCCAAGTCCCTCTTATCAATTTACAATATAAAAACATCTCATGCATATAAAAGTGAATTTTGGTAGCGGCGGACTCACAACCATTCCTGGGTGTTTCTCCGCACCCAGGTTAGTACATATTTACACGTCGAATGCACACAGGATGATGCCGGGGCCAAATACTGAAAGAAAACATGCGGTAAATGGTTGCTTTAATAAGTCCTGTTCCATTGAAAGGAAATAAAACCTGAGTATTAATGAGATATAATTATATATTTAAAATCTTTTCCCTTGTGCAGTATATAGGATTAATGCCAGTAAACTCACAAACTGCAACATTCTACTCCATTACATCTGCAATGATTAGAGATAGTTTGAACATCTGGCATATAATCTGTGATAGAAAACAGCATTCTGCACTTTAATGGACGTCTGGAGGCTACACATATCTGATTTTATTTCTTTCTGTTAACTCTTTCGTGGGAGGGCAAGATTCGCCTGCCAGGACGCCTGTCCTTCTCCCCTGCAAGTGTCCCCAAGGATCCCTGGGTGCCCGTGGGCCCCCGCTCTTCACCGTTGCCAACAGTGGCCGCCAGATCTGCCAAAAGTCATTGGCGCTCCGCACGACCCAGCAGCCTTCATAGACAGATTTTAAAACCTTTAAGAACGCCGACCAGTGAAAACGGGGACAATTTCCTCGTTATCGGGGAAATCAAACGCATTAAAATGAAGCCGCATCCGCGTTGCCATCGATATTTCAAAGGCAACTCCGCACACTCTCTCTTAATTTGGTTCCCTTTCATGACTGTCTACATGATAACTTGCCTATCGAGGCTGAGGATTCCAATATTTGTACATTTTTGATGCCTCTTAAGTGCGAGGAGCTAAGAATGTCTTTGACTGGCACAGGCTTTCATTGAAAAAATTAGATGATTTTTCTGCTTTGTGTAAGGGTGTGTTTAGCCCCGAGCTAAACAAGGAAGGTTTTAGCCCTACTGCATTTCTATAGGGAAAAGAAACCTCCTTTGGTGAAATGGGATGAGAGTGACAGCACTCGCGTTTGCTTTATTTATTGAAATATCAGCGAATGCCTACACCTAAGGAAATCTAGGACGTGGACTCAATGAAGAGTCATGAAGAATGATTGACAGGCAGCCTCAGTACACGGGGGCAGAGGGGGGGCTCACAGCACAGAGGCCCCGGTAGTTGGGTGGCCCTGCGGTGGCGTGCTCCTGAGGCTGGGTTTGGTATGAGAACACGCGTGCAGATGCGTCCAGCGGTACATGGGGTTGAGGGGGTGAAACCATCATTTTCATGCCTCGAATTTAATGGCCGGTGCTGAATGTTGCAATAAAGGCCACAGTTACTGCTCATAACTACAGGTGTAATAAGGCGGGATCCTGGGCCTTCAGACCCTTCCAGCAATAACTCATATGGGAATTAAGAAGCCTTAATGAGTCGAATGTGTCACCTGGGACCTCAGAAATATAGTCCTTAGGAAAGAGGAAAGCAGAAAGGACCGGCTGGAATTGCAATCCTGAAAAGAGTTATTAAAGATCCTGGACGCAGGCACTTCTCTCTCCAGGGTCCCCTGCCCTCTTGACCTCGGTGCCTGGGCCCTGGCTGGCCTGTCATTGCAGATTTGAAGCCCTCTGAGGGCAGATGCTCGTGAGTGGCCTCTGCTAGATCAATGATTCTCAAGCACGGGGCACATTTGTGTCCTCCCCCCTCGCCACCGCCCCCCACCCCCGCACCCCCCCGAAAGATACTTGGCAACGTCTGGAGACATTTTTGGTTGTCACTGTAGGAGGGTGAGCGTGCTATTGACTTCTGACGGCCATTGGCTGCCGACACAAGGCACCAGTCTGCCCCGGGACAAAGAGGAAATCAGGCCCGCAATGGCTGCAGAGACGCCCTGTGTGAACGCTCCCGCTGAATAAGCCTTCCAGCGCTCAAGCACACTCCCCTCCAAAGGCACATCCTATCTGCGGACTCCACGGGGGACACCGGAAAGGACAGCCAGCCTGAAGGTACGCAGCTGAAGCCCATCCGCAGCCCTGACCCACACTGGATCGACCAGGTCGACGTGGGGGCTGCAGAACGCCTGATCCAGTGGTTTTACTCCTCGGTTCCTGATTAGTTTGGAAAAAGCAGAAACTCAGAGAAAGGACAGGCACAGCGTACCTCGCGCTCTCTCCGTGCACGGAGGATTTGCCGAGCACGGGCTCTGTGCGCAGACACCGTGGGGCACCGTTTTTTAGAACCTTTTAAGACAAGCAGCTTTTCAAGTGTCTCAGCCCCACCAGGGGGAGGCAAGCCCTCCCAGCACTCTAGTCGCAAATGGTCCTCGGTCCTTCAGGAAAGCGGTTCAGCGGGACACCCACTTGTCCACACTTTTTCAGTCATTAGCTCCAGTTGCTGAACAGACTCAGAGTTAATGAAAGGTTCGGTTGAAAATAATCCTGGAATTTCTGATGGTTTTTTTTTTTTTTCCTCCCCTTTAAAAATCTGACTAGTGTTCCGATTTTATAACCTTTACGGTAGTGTGTTAGTACCATAGAGCCAAATAAAAAGGATCTGCGTCTTTAGTCCTCAACCTTAATGTAATCCAGATGTCATGTCAACGGCAGCCCGAACCCCAACCCCCCCACCCCCGCCCCATGACCGGAGGCGAGTCCAGAACCCTTCCCCAGGGTCCCTGGCTGAGGAATCCGACTTCTGGCTTCAGCCACATTCGGGAGCTTCTGGTGTCTCTTTCTTTCCACCCAGCTTCTACTGTAGGCTAAACCCTCTCTTTTCTCTTAAGCTCCCTTTCACCTCCTCCCAACTAAAGTATCACTTCCTGGAGGAAGCTTGGGTAAAGCTTGACTAAAGATCCAGGAATTAGCATTATAATTGAGATGGAGTGCGGCCCCACGTGGCAGAGAATTTAAAACTAAATAATAGATTAGTCTCTTCTTTAAAAGACTCTCAGAGTTCCCCCTATGACTCAGTGGGTTAAGAACCTACTAGTATCCATGAGGATGAGGGTTCAAACCCTGGCCTCACTCAGTGAGTTAAGGATCTGGCGTTGCCACAAGCTACACAGGGGTCACAGAGGCAGTTCGGATCTGGTGCTGCTGTTGTTGTGACGTAGACTGACAGCTGCAGCTCCGCCTGGACCCCTAGCCTGGGAACTTCCATATGTTGCTGGTGCGACTCTAAAAAGGAAAAAGGGAAAAAAGGCTCTTATCCTTTCCACAAACTTGGATTTCACCCATTCCCTTATGATCAGGGCATCGCTCTCTCCCTATCTCATTGACACTCCAGTGATTCGAGTAACGAAATTCATAAATAAATCCTAGAACCTTATTAGGCGAAGCAAGCTAGCCCTTCTCCTGCTGACCCCAGCCGCAGTGTCAGGTCCCACTGCCTGCCATCTGCATAGGCACCTATTCCTTTTTTTTTGTCTTTTTTTTTTTTTGCCTCATCTAGGGCCGCACCTGCGGCATATGGAGGTTCCCAGGCTAGGGGTCTAACAGGAGCTGTAGCCGCCGGGCTTCGCCACAGCCACAGCAACGCGGGATCCGAGCCGCGTCTGCAACCTACACCACAGCTCACGGCAAGGCCAGATCCTTAACCCACTGAGCAAGGCCAGGGATCGAATCCACAACCTCATGGTTCCTAGTCAGATTCGTTAACCACTGAGCCACGACGGGAACTCCAGCACCTATTCTTAAGTTCAGTGGCTGCACCACTAGCTAAGCCTATGTCTCCAAATTTTAGCCCCCAGGAGTTTCCATTGTGGCTGAGCCATAATGAAGCCAGCTAGTATCCATGAGGATGCAGATTAGATTCCTGGCCTTGCTCAGTGGGTTAAGGATCTGGCGTTGCCATGAGCTGTGGTGTAGGTCACAGACGCGGCTCGGATCCCATGTTGCTGTGGCTGTGACGAAGGCCGGCAGCTGCAGCTCCGATTTGACCCCTAGCCTGGGAACTTCCACACGCCACTGGTGCAGCCTTAAAAGAAAAAGGAAATTAGCCCCAGAAAAAGGTAAGAGTTATTTCTTTGCTGATATGAGTTGTGCCAGCCTACCCCTTACAGACCACACATCCTCAGAAGGCAAAAGAGCCCTCATCACGGTTATGCAGTTTTCCGCTATGAAATTGATCCGCGGTTGGTCAGGCTTCCTCTGACCTCTCTCTTCCCCAGACTTGGAGCAGGGGATAATCTGTTACTGTTCTTCTCCACTAAATGCCTTCTCTGTCCCTCTTAGCAAATGTCACCTTTTACCGGTGATTAGCGGGTGTCTGATTATTGGATGGGTGTGTGTCTCTCCCACTAGGCTGTAAGCTCCATGCGGGCAAGGATAATGCTGCTTTTTTTGCTGATCCCTTGGCACATGCGCACATGTCTGACCATAGCATCCAGTTGTACACATGCGTGAGAGGGAGAGACAGGGAGAAACCAGACCACTTTGTACTTTCATCTTCAGCACAACCTTAGGGTACATGTGTAAGGGTGTGTGTGTGTGTGTGTGTCTGCATGACCTGGGGAAAACAACCCACTTTTGTCTGTTAAGATCCCTAGACACAGTGACCTAGCACATGCCCAGAAGCTGGGATGGAGTAGGGGGCCCCTTATTTGGGTCCCTACCCAACAGTGATCTGAAAACCAGGCACGTTTATTGAAATCCGAAATTATTCCCCTCTGGAAACTGACCTCCTTTTCAGTTCCTTCCCGGCCCCCGGGACCCGATTCCCAACGTTTCCTCGACCACCCAAGCCCCCAACCCCAAGGCCCATCGCCGGGGCAGAAAAGGACTTCAAAAGTTCAGAGACCTGGAGTTCCTGCTGGGCCACAGAAAGATCAGGATCAGCGGTGTCTTGGGAGTGCTGGGACAGAGGTTCAGTCCCCGGCCCGGCACAGTGGGTTAAGGATCTGGTAGTGCCACAGCTGTGGCACTGGTGGCAACTGCAGCTCGGATCTGGGAACTCCATGAGCAGTGATGGCCAAAAAGGGGAAAAAAAGTTTCAAAGACCTTAAAGGTAAGGATACAAAGTTGGAACACTACATGGAAGGTGTCTGCTTGGGCGGTGTTTGGCCTGGGGTAGCTGCTCCCGGCCTCCTCCTCCGGTCTCACCAGCCACTACTCTTCTGACCTTCTTGGCCAATTGGAAGGCCAGCCCTTAGGGACCACAGTTCTTCTCACCCTCAGGGGAGAGTGACTTTTTGCCTTGCCTTTTCCAGAAACGCCTTTTCCCTAGCCTCTCTTCTGGCTACTTCCTTCCACACGCTGTCTGGGTTCAGAGGCAAAAGCTTTGACACTGAACTTGTGTAGGACCAACCTCACCTTGCTGTCTAGGGCAGTCGGTGGCATCGCAGAACGCAAGGGGCTCTTCTCACTCCAGCTCCCAACGCTGGGAACTGCGGTTTATTTCATCCACGTACTGATTCAAAACCGAAAGACCCACTGTGCACCCAAGCTGTGCCAGGCCTTAGGCTGCAGGAACAACAACAGAGGAAGCCAGCTCAAGTATGGTGTCCCCTGAAAGGAAGCAGCACGTGCACAGCCACGTTACTCAAAGGATAATCCATGTCCAAGGAGAAAGTAGCAGAGAACCTCAAATGCATTCCGGCTGGGGATCGGGAAAGGCTGCCTATAGCAGACAGCCCTGCCGTTGACCTTAAAGGTCCTGCAGGATGGAAGGCAGAAAACAGGCAAAGAAGCAAGTCAGGCAACGTGAAGCAACTTAATCGGTTAAACAGACCTGTCACACCTTGACTTTGAGATTTACCCAGATGATAAAGATCTTTCTACGGTCCATTCTCTGTTTCCAAATTTCTCTTTCATTCCAGTTGTTAAAGGTTGATCTTGAGCCAGTGAAGATCTGATTCTTCCAAGGGTCTGGGAAGGGGTGGAAATAGTAGTACCGCCCAGAAAGAGAGGTGGGCAAGGTGAGGGTCAGAGCGAGGGTGCTCGGGGGGCCCTGGGGCTGTGGTGTGGGTGGAGGTCAGGTCAGAACTGAACTTGGAGGCTGGACTCCTCCCTGTGGAACGTGCCCAAAGGCTGCTGTATGCACACGCGCACCTTCTCCTTCATAACATTGATCCTGGGGTTTGGAGGACAGGACGTACTTCCTGCTCTG